>ML660214.1:1780667-1842601 GCA_007570785.1 Antilocapra americana
CCCGTCCCCAGCTCTTTGTCTCTCCCTCTACTTTTTTTTCTTTTCTTTCTTTTGTCCTACCTCCTCACGTCGGCACTGGGTCGCCTCTCCAGATGCCCGATGTCCTCTGCCAGCATTCAGTTCCTGTTTTTTGGAGTTTGCTCGGCCTTTAAAAGTTCTTTTGGTATATTTATTGGGGAGAGAGTGTTCTCCCCGTCCTATTCCTCCGCCATCTTAGTTTCTCCCTGGGCTTTTGTTTGTTGGAAATTAAAATATATGTTTTTTGTATCCTGAAAAATCTAACTTCTAGGAGGTATCTTTTTTTTTCTTTTTCTTTTTTTATTGAAAGATAACTGCTTTACAGAATTTTGTTGTTTTCTGTCAAACCTCAATATGAATCAGTCACAGGTACACCTACATTCCCTCGCTTTTGAACCTCCCTCCCATCTCCCTCCCCATCCCACCTCTCTAGTAGATACAGTGCTCCTGTTTGAGTTTCCTGAGCCATACAGCAAATTCCCGTTGTCTATCTATTTTACATATGGTAATATAAGTTTCCATGTTACTCTTTCCATACATCTCACCCTCTCCTCCCTTCTCCCCACATCCATAAGTCTATTCTCTATGTCTGTTTCTCCATTGCTATCCTGTAAATAAATTTTTCAGTACCATTTCCTAGATTACATATATGTGCATTAGAATACATTATTTATCTTTCTCTTCTGACTCACTTCAGTCTGTATACTAGGTTCTAGGTTCATCCACATCATCAAAACTGACTGAAATGCATTCTTTTTTATGGCTGAGTAATATTCCATTTGTATATGCACCACAACTTCTTTATCCATTCATCTGTTGATAGACATCTAGCTTGCTTCCATGTTCTAGCTATTGTAAATAATAAATAGTGCTGCAATAAAAAATGGGATACATGTGTCTTTTTCAATTTTAATTTCCTCAGGGTATATACCTAGGAGTGGAATTGCTGGGTCATATGATGGTTTTATTCCTAGTTTTTTAAGGAATCTCCATACTGTCTTCCATAATGGCTGTATCAGTTTCCATTCCCACCAACAATGCAAGAATATTCTCTTTTTCCCCATCATCTCCAGCATTTATTGCTTGTAGACTTTTTGATGATGGACATTTTGACCGGTGTCAGGTGATATCTTATTGTGGATTTGATTTGCATTTCTCTGTGGAAAATTCTTCAAGAGATGGGAATACCAGACCACCTGACCTGCCTCTTGAGAAACCTATATGCAGGTCAGGAAGCAACAGTTAGAACTGAACATGGAACAACAGACTGGTTCCAAATAGGAAAAGGAGTACGTCAAGGCTGTATATTGTCACCCTGCTTATTTAACTTATATGCAGAATACATCATGAGAAATGCTGGGCTGGAGGAAGCGCAAGCTGAAATCAAGATTGCCGGGTGAAATATCAATAACTTCAGATATGCAGATGACACTACCCTTATGGTAGAAAGTGAAGAGGAACTTAAAAAGCCTCTTGATGAAAGTGGAAGAGGAGAGTGAAAAAGTTGGCTTAAGCTCAACATTCAGAAAACTAAGATCATGGCATCTGGTCCCTTCACTTCATGGCAAATAGATGGGGAAACAGTGGAAACAGTGTCAGACTTTATTTTTCTGGGCTCGAAAATCACTGCAGATGGTGACTGCAGCCATGAAATCAAAAGACGCCTACTCCTTGGAAGGGAAGTTATGACCAACCTAGACAGTATATTGAAAAGCAATATACTTTGCAAACAAAGGTTCATCTAGTCAAGGCTATGGTTTTTCCAATAATCACGTATGGATGTGAGAGTTGGCCTATAAAGAAAGCTGAGCACTGAAGAATTGATGCTTTTGAACTGTGGTGTTGGTGAAGACTCTTGAGAGTTCCTTGGACTGCGAGGAGATCCAAGGAGTCCATCCTACAGGAGATTAATCCTGGGTGTTCATTGGAATGACTGATGTTGAAGCTGAAACTCCAATACTTTGGCCACATGATGCAAAGAGCTAACTCATTGGAAAAGACCCTGATGCAGGGAAAGATCGAGAGCAGGAGGAGAAAGGGATGACAGAGGACGAAATGGTTAGATGGCATCACCAACTCAATGGACATGAGTTTGGGTAAACTCTGGGAGTTGGTGATGGACAGGGAGGCCTGGCATGCTATAGTCCCTGGGGTCATAAAGAGCTGGACACACTGAGGTTCTGAACTGAATAATGAGCAATGTTAATTTCTTCAGTATACTTTTGGTTATTTAGAAATGTGTTGTTTAATCTCTATGTATTTGTGTTTCTAACAGTTTTTTTCTTGTAATTGATATCTAGCCTCATAGCAGTGTGGTCAGAGAAGATACTTGATATGATTTCAATTTTCTTAAATTTACTGAGGTTTGATCTGTGACCTAAGATGTGGTCTATCCTGTAGAAAGTTCCATCTGTACTTGAGAAAAAGGTGTAGTCTTCTGCATTTGGATGGAATGTCCTGAAGATATCAATGAGATCCAGCTCATCTAATTTATCATTTAAGACTTGTGTTTCCTTATTAATTTTGTTTTGATGATCTTTCCATTGGTGTGAGTGGGATGTTAAAGACTTCTACTATTATTGTGTTACTGTCAATTTCTCCTTTTATGTCTGTTAGTTTTTGTCTTATGTATTGAGGTGCTCCTATGTTGGGTGCATAGATATTTACAATTGTTATTTTTTCCTCTTGGATTGATCCCTTGATTATTATGCAGTGTCCTTCCTTATCTCTTGTAATCTTCTTTATTTTAAGGTCTATTTTGTCTGATATGAGGATTGCTGCTCCAGCTTTCTTTTGCTTCCCATTTGTATAGAGTATATTTTTTCCATCATCTCACTTTCAGTGTATACGTGTCTTTAGGCCTGAAGTGGGTTTCTTGTAGACAGCATATGTATGGATCTTGTTTTTGTATTCATTCAGCCAGTCTGTGTCTTTCAGTTGCAGCATTTATTCCATTTAAATTTAAAGTAATTATTGATACATATGTTCCTATTGTCAGTTTCTTAATTGCTTGGGGTTGACGTTGTAGACCCTTTTTCTTCTCTTGTATTTTTTGACTATATAAGTCCCTTTAACATTTGTTGTAAAGCTGGTTTGGAGGGACTGAATTCTCTTAACTTTTGCTTGTCTTCAAAGCTTTTATTTCTCCATCAATTTTGAATGAGATCCTTGCCGGATATAGTCATCTTGGTTGTAGATTTTTCCCTTTCAGTACTTTAAATATATCCTGCCATTCCCTTCTGGCCTGTAGAGTTTCTGCTAAAAGATCAGTTGTCAAGCATATGGGGTTTCCCTTGTATGTTACTTGTTGCTTTTCCCTTGTTGCTTTTAATATTATTTCTTTGTGTTTAGTCTTTGTTAGTTTGATTAATATGTGTCTTGGCATGTTTCTCCTTAGGTTTATCCAGTATGGGACTCTGTTCCTCTTGGACTTGATTAACTATTTCCTTTTCCACGTTGGGGAAATTTTCAGCTATAATCTCTTCAAAAATTTTCTCATACCCTTTCTTTTTCTCTTCTTCTTCTGTGACCCCTATAGTTCAAATGTTGGTGTGTTTGCTATTGTCCCAGAGATCTCTGAGACTATCTTCAGCTCTTTTCATTATTTTTACTTTATTCTGCTCTTCAGAAGTTATTTCCACCATTTTATCTTCCAGCTCACTGATTTGTTCTTCTACTTCAGATGTTCTGCTATTGATTCCTTCTAGAGTATTTTTAATTTCAGTAACTGTGTTTTTTTTCACTGTATGTTTATTCTCTAATTCTTCTAGGTCTTTGTTAATTGATTCTTCCATTTTCTCCATTTTGTTTTCAAGGTTTTTGATCATCTTTCCTATCATTATTCTGAAATATTTTTCAGGGAGTTTGCCTATTTCTGCTTCATTTGTTTGGACTTCTGTGTTTCTAGTTTGTTCCTTCATTTGTGTAGTATTTCTCTGCCTTTTCATTTTCTTTTAACTTATTGTGTTTGATATCTCCTTTTCCCAGGTTTCAAGGTTGACTTCAGTTCTTTATTCTTGTTGGTTTCTGCCCTCATAAGTTTGGTCCAGTGTTTTGTGTAAGCTTCATATAGGGTGAGATTTGTCCTGAGTTTTTGTTTGTTTTTCCTCTGATGGGCAAGGCTGAGTGAGGTGGTACTCCTGTCTGCTGATGATTAGGTTTATATTTTTGTCTTGTTTTTTGTTTAGAAGAGCTGTCCTGCACAGGGTGAGGCTGGTTATGGGCGATGCCAGGTCTTGTGTTCAAGTGGTTTCCATTTGTGTGAGTTCTCACTAGTTGATACTCCCCAGGGTTGGTTCTCTGGTTCTCTAGGGTCTGGAAGTCAGTGCTCTGACTCCAAAGGCTCAGGGCTTGATCTCGAGTTTTGCGTGTGTCTCTACACTCTTTTTTGCTGGTCAGGTACACCAGTCCACTCTCAGCTGGTGTTCTGCATGCACTTTTGTCTGAAGGTGTATTCCTGATGTATCTGTGGAGGGAGATGTACTACACGTCCACCTACTCCTCTGCCTTCTTGTTCTCTCTGGGTACTTATGTTTTAAATAGAGAAAAAGGAACAATTTCTTTTTGTAAATTGAACATAATAGGAGAAGATACATGTTTTTTGTTTGGCAAAAACATGGTTTTTTTTCTTGCAAAGGTGAAAATATCCAACCAGAGTGCTATTCTGACATAATTTTTGGTGAAGTTGTCATGGTGTGCGAAGATTGAGAGTAACCCAGCACTTAGCACTGTCCTCCTAACTTCATTGTTCTTGGGTCACTAACAAAGACACCACCTTAAACAGTGGTTTCTAGGAAATGAGCTGTATGTCCATGCGCACTACAAAATAGTATTTAAATATAATATCTTTATGTACATGTACAACAATACTTTTTATTATGAGTAGCACATTGCAATAACAAAAAGAGCCTGAGCTGGGAATATAAAAACCTAACAAATAACTAGGTAGCCTTGGTTGGGCTACTTAGAATCTCTAGATCTCAGTTTCCCATCTTTACTGAATTTTTTGATCTGTCTCCCAAAACAGACTCTGTAAAATCAGGGTGCTAATCTAGATAACCTCGTGTTATTTCCAGCTCCATGAAAATAAATCAATGGCTACTCCAGGTATTAAGCATATCTAAATTACAAATGGCTGGTTCAAGTTCATCTAGGAAGTTAGTGGTGAAATCAAGGTGAAGATCCAATTACCTTGAACCTTAACTTCTCTACCCTGTCCACACTGTCCATGAGATTCTAGTCCTAATAACCTGCTATCAGAGAATGGAACAGAGTCAGGGTGAAGACTAAAGGGTGACAGAAACCAAAGCAGAATTGAATTAAAGTATGTCTTAACCTATCTTCATATGAAGGGAATCTATGAATAAATCTTTTGCATAACATAAAAATATAAACTGCCAATATTATTCAATCAATATTAAATTTGTTTAAAGACCCCTTTTCCTTTCCTTAATTTTGAATATTATCCAGAAACCCAAGATACTACTTTCAAAAAGAAAAATTTCTGATGTTGTTTAAATGATAAGGAAGTTCATACGACCAGACTCATAACTATTAAGAACTATTAATAACTCATAACTATTCATAACTATAACACATTGGTGGCTAGTGCTTATCTAAGTTACAAATTTTTGCAAGTCCTAAGTATGAAATGTATGTCAAAAGTTCTGTAGTCAGATATTTTTTTAAATTAAAATGAAGTCTGCATTATATTTTCTGTTTTTCTTTTCCTTATGAATTTCCTCGGCATTCATATTTATTTTTACCTATTAATAATATATAGCATAGAATCTCCACATTTCCAAAAGAAAACATAGTAAATGGTTCCTTCTACTGACAATTGGTTAATCAAATTACCTGAAATTTTACATGCTTTCTGAAACTCTGGAGAAAAATTACTTGAATGTACATATCAAAGGTAGATGGGGCTTGTCAACTCACCAGCAGGAAAAATCCATCAGCTGGACTATGACAAAGAATATCCCTTTTATAATATTATCTATGGAATCATTTGACATGTGTAGTCATGAAATTCCTTCTAGTTTTATTCAAACACTAATTAATAAAAACTCATGAACTAGAAATACCATGAGAACTTGAAGGTTCTTTCCTTGAAAAGTTAAACAAGACATTGGTGAATCAGCGTTTGCACAGGACATCCATTAATCAGAATTTATACACCCTTGTTTAGGTGACTGGTAAAGGAACATCTGGGACAGTCCTCATGAGTTATAGGCATGCCTAATCATACTTGTACTTCCCAAGAACTTGAAATATTATCAACTCAATGAAATAGAGGCAAGGTGCATACACAGGTACTCAATAAATTCTTGCTGAATAATTAGGACAAAAATAGGGTTTGATGCTTCTGTTTTGAAGACTATAGATCAGATATTACCATTTAATATTTGTTTTTCAGAAAACATCTGCTCTTGAAAGAATAATAATGCTCATTATTTAGAGTAACAGAAAACCTAAACAACGAGAAATAAAGTACTAGAATTAACAATGAGGTCCTAAGCCCAATCAAAGATTCATTGCATGTACTGTCCTCCTGTGTTCAGGTCATGATTACCAGATGGTCCCTCTGATCTATAATGAAATGAACACACACTAGCAAATGACCTATAATTTCATAAATGTTAATAGTTTTCTTATCTTAAAAACAGCAATGTTAATAAGTTCTTCCCGATGCTTAAAAATATTCCCAACAGAATATGAAAGAATAATTTTATAAATGCAGAATTTACTGGAATAGAACAGTTAATACTAAAATTTAAAATGTGTGTTAAATATAATGACAGCAGAAAATTAAGACTAAAGAGATTTTAAAACAAGAACAAAATTTTAGATGCAATTAAATTTAGAATATAATAAATAAGAAAATTCAGAAATAAGAAAACAAGAAATATCAACACTCAAAAATGGAAAATAAACAGAAAACATTTTTAAATCTTGGATTTAAGATACTTTGGTGATAAACATTACTTTAAATCATATATCCCATCTTGTAATAGATTCTTTTTTCAAATTGGCATTAAGAGATTGCATTAATTTCCTGTTATCACTGCAAAAAATTGTTACAAATAGTAATTTCAAAGAACACCAACTGATTTTCTTATACTTCTGCTATTATTTGAAATCAGTTACTCCTGGTTAAAGTGAAGCTGTTGCAAAGCTTCTCCTTCTGAGAACCAAGACAGAAAACTCCCTTGTAGCACCATTTTCAGCTTCTAGTGACTGCCTATATCCTTGGGCTTGTGGCCCGTTCTTCATCTCTACAATCTCTGGTCCCATTGTTACATGGGATTTCACTGATTGCTCCTGAGTCCCTCTTTTAAAGACCATGGTAATTGTATCAATCCCACCCAAATAGTCTAGGAAAACTACCAACCTCGACATCTTTCATCATACTTGCACAGCCTCTTTTTATATAAAATGATATACTAACATTCTCTGGGGATTAGGATAGTGGCATCTTTGAGAGAACATTGTTCAGCCCACCACGGAAGCTAAAAACCAGAGTAGTTTCTACAATAAATTCCTATACACTCAGAGTAAAATAAGCTTAATTTATTAAACGAATGTGGCTATTTAGTTCTTAAGGCTTTCATGTCTGAATAGTCTGAGTTTCTTGACATCTGACTTAAGTCTTCCACCAGCAGAATGCCTAGCCCTGGATAGAATTCATTCTAATCATCAGTTGGAAATAAGTGAACCTTACTAATAAGTGTGTGTCAGAGAAAAAAATGCTTAACAGTTTATAGTAATTCACAGGATTTCCATTCTTACAGACCAAAGAATCAGTCTCCAACGATGCTGGAAAGCAGAAGAAACAACTCAATTTGGTTAATGAAGTCCAATAAATATTTCCAGACACTATAAACTTAGCACCACTGAAAATCATATAAATTTCAAAACAGTTACTTAAAGACAGTAAGCTTATTTAAATGTCACTGTAGTGACTATTTTTCTTCCATGCTTCTTTGATGAACTCACACCAATAAATTAGTACAGGATTATAGCCTTTTAGCATCTATAGGAATAATGAGAAATATAAAAAGCAGATTATGGGAATTTGATAAAACCAAACACACAGACAAAGTTATGAAGAGACTGGGAATTGTCAGTCACCCTAGGATGGCTATCAGTGAAGAGTGGTGGTTATTCTTGTAGGCAGCTGCAAAAGCTGAGGCCTGGACTGAAGGTAGGTTTTTGCTGATTTAATAACTACATTCAATTATGAAAAAAGGGAGGATTGCTATGTTTAAGATATGCAGTAGACATCACAACTGTACATGGTTTACAATTCCCTTCTTCCTTCCGGCATTAAGCAAGATCACTACCTCGTGCTCCTTGAAGTTAAGTGCAGCAATATGATTGCTCTTGTCACTGAAATAGTGGAATTCATATGTGTCACTTACATGGAAAAACATTTGAGCCAGTGCACAATTTCCCCTGCCCTCATCCTTCTCTACCACAAGAAGCAATATTACATAGTGGGGATGGGGGGCTTCTCTGAACCTGGGTCCCAGAATGAGGTCTGCTTTGGGATAAAACCCTGCAGAAACATGATTGTCTAAACTACTGAGATTTGGGGAATTCTATTCTATCCTATGTCTTTTTCAGTGGCTCAGATGGTAAAGTGTCTGTCTACAATGTGGGAAACCTGGGTTCAATCCTTGGGTAGGGAAGATGCCTTGGAAAAGGAAATGGCAGGCACTCCAGTACTATTGCCTGGAAAATCCCATGGACGGAGGGGCCTGGTAGGCTACAGTCCATGGGGTCACACAGTATAGCCTGTTGTAATCTATTGATGGAGAATGGTTCACCAATTTGGATTTCCAGTTATGTAAGCTGCTTAGATATATCAAACTGTTTAAAGGACATAGTGGAGAAAGTAAAAGCAAGAGATTACGCAAGAAGGGAAATCAACCGGGCCTAAAGGTAGTGTTATGTACTTGTAAGCTATTATTTCAAAGCAATAATACTATTCTTCTCTTCTATCTTTCAGATTCTCAATTAAATTTTTAAAATTTAAAAGCTAAAGTTTTTCTATTTGTAACTAACGTAATCTATTTCAATAACTGTCTAAAAATTTCTGTGCCACCCACTGAATGTCACTTTCATGAAGCATATTAATGGAGGCTTGACTAACCAGTATATAAACAAATTTGATTTTATATAATTTAATACATGCCAAAGTACATCATTTTAATTGGCAAGGATCTTTATTCAGGTTGACTGAAGTTCCCCAGATATTTGTATCAGTTTAAAGAGATAACTTATAAAATTGCCATAATGAGTAAATAATTGCCTGGCACTAAAAACTGTTCTAGTGGCTTATTTGGTAGGCATCATTTAGGTTGAACTTCCTTCAGAATAAATACGAGAATTTTTAAATACCAAATTATGTATATGGATATGAAAGATTTTGGTATAATCACCACTGTTCTTAAGAATTCATTTTATAATTAATAGTCTTTTTCATTCAGTCAAGTTTTACTAGTGTGCAAACTTGATGTCTCCATTGAATTTGCGTATAAAATACATGACTTTTTTTTCTTTATAAGTGTATACTTGATTTAGTGATCACTGATCAAAGGTTTAACTTTGAACTTGAAGTCTGAGAAGGGGAAAAGACATTAGCTCCAGATCTATATACTTCTGCTTAAGCAGAAGTCAAAAGACAAATGGAAATGAACGGTAATTCTACAGATTTGGAGCATTTGGAGAGTTTAAGCTCATCTGGAGATAAAACTTCAGGTAATAAATCAGGAGTGGAATGCCTATATAACAATTACTGAAGATGCCTGTCTTATTATATTTTTGGGTGGGAAGTTAAGACATTGCATTAGTATAGGAAGAGAAAGAACAACTAAATCATTGAATAGTTCTCGTTTATGCCCTTTGTCAAACCACATGTATGTTTTCAAGCAACACATAACCACAAGGGACAAAGGTCATTGACTCTCTGTGAGCTGTGAAGCTGGGCCAGTTGGTACAGCAGAGACCATTAGCTTTGAGTTTCTCTCAAATGTTCTCAGGTCTGGCTTTACACGTCACTGAGACATGTTAGAAAGTTACAAAAAATGCACATTATTGCAACAACTATGTCCAAGATAAAAGAGGCATCCAGCTGTGCTGAACTTTCCTATTATATTAAAGCTACCTTTTCTCGAGATAATTATTTTATACACCAATTCCCAAAATGAATATATATCAAGTCTTCCTTACAGGTTCCTTCAGTTGAATCAAAGTTTATGTCTATGAAATACCATATGTCTGACTTATATAAATGCTAATTATTAAAAATAATAATAAATATAAACCAAATGAATTAGGCATTTGACAAAATATGTGAGGAAAATGACAGCAAAATAAAACTAAATAAAGAGAGAGAGATTTATAATGATAGTGACAAAAATAAACTAGAAAACAGAAAAATATTCAATAATAAAAATATTTAATTGAATGCTCACTATTTGGAAATGTTTTAAGCCTTTGTCATATATTAACGTTTTAGTAATAAAAATCCCAATTAAGTCAGAATGGAAAACAACAAAACAAATATAATTGTGGAAAACTGAAAATATATAGAATATGTATAAAATAAATTCACAAATATCAGTTGAAATAACATATATGCACTTTGGAGTACTGAAAATTACTTTCAATTAATATATTTGAAATACATTATATATTAAACACTGTATATAAAATATAAATTATATATAACTATAACAAAATATATTAAAATATATTATATATCAATATCTTGATGCCAGCAAAAACTTGAAAAAGGATAAAAACATTGTATATAAAATATAAATTATATATAACTATAACAAAATATATTAAAATATATTATATATCAATATCTTGATGCCAGCAAAAATTTGAAAAAGGATTACTAAAATTAACACTTTAGTCTAATCCTACTGATGCATACTTATGTAAGCATACAAATTAAATGTCAAAAACAACACCATGATTTATAGTTCAGCTATCTTGAAATTGTTTCATTCATACTAGGACTGACAAATAAACATATCAGGTATAAATAAAGGTAGATTTCTCACTGTCAGAGAAAGCAGTAATAAGTCAGGTAAGAGGATAGGCTAGATCAGAATCAGAAGTATCATTAGGAGCTCACAGCTTTTAATATGCTTACAAATACAGAGCTGTAGAAATATAGACATGTGTGTATATGCATGCCTGATTATACATATATCTGTTTCCTATCTCTAAACCCAGAGTATAGAGGTAGTGATGCCCTGGAACAATGTTTGTCTCACGTCTTGATTTCTGTACACCAGTCTACAAGCAAACAAACAAACAAACAAAAAAAACAGATTCCTTGGGAAAGTAACTGATACCAGACCTGGGGAAGGGAAAACACAAGATGAAGAACCAGGAATATATTTCAGTGCCAAAAAGTATGGGGGAGCAGTTGAAAAGATAGAGGGCTAACTTGAAGGAGTTCCCAATGGTCAAATCTGGGAAAATTAAAGCAAACAAAACTGCAGACTAATAGCAATGGGTTTTAATCCATTGACTAAAATTAATATCTGCTAGCCCATACTATAAATAATTAAGCTAAAAAAATTAAAGGATACTACAAAAGAGTGATTCCTTCCACAGAATTTTAATTAATAAATGTGGAAAAAATAATAGAAACAGAAAATTATCATTATTAGGCAAATTGCTATAGTAATAATTGTTACAGGAGAAATTATTGATAAATGTTAAAATTAGTGGGAAATATTTACATAAGATATTTTCATAGTTACCAAGTGTCTCTCCACAAGACACTTAATAATTACAAAGAGAAAAAAAGAACTTTGTAGTAAAAGCTCTGGAAAACATAGCCTTAACAAGTGACCAAAGTTAACAAACACAGTAATAAGCCACATTAGCATAATGTTTCTTCATATTTGATGCACTAAGAAGGGCAAAATATTGCTTCATGATGTCGTTGCCAAATCTCAATACAATAATGGAAAAACACCAAATGAACTAAATTGAGGGACACTCTAAAGTAACTGATCAGTCTTCTTCAAATATCTCAAGGTAATAAAAGAAAAAGAAAGACTGAGGAGATGTCATAGATTAGAAAAGATTGAGGGGACATAAGAACTAAATGCAGAGCATAACTGTACACTCACTTTCCTCTTTACTAGCTCTTAAAAAGTTAATGACACTAAACTATTTTCATATTTCCTATAACAGATTTCCTAAATTTTGTTCTGTTCATGTCTGTAATATCTGTAACATATGCAACTTTAAATATTTTTCCTAATAGTCTTTTCCCCAGTTTAGACAATTATTTTTAACATAAAAAAACTTCACTATCTCTAGATATCTGACATTCATTTAGATTAGTGGAAAGATTGGTGAAATCCAAAGAAAGTCTTTAGTTTGTTTAATAGTATTGTATTACTATTAATTTTCTAGCTTTGAAAATCATATTATGACTTTGTATGATATGACATTATAGGAACCAGAGATCAAATTGCCAACGACTGTTGGATCATTGAAAAAGCAGAATTCCAGAAAAACTTCTGCTTTAATGATTACGCCAAAGCCTTTGACTGTGTAGATCACTACATTTTGTGGAAAATCCTTCAAGAGGTGAGAATATCAGACCACCTTACCTGCCTCCTGAGAAATCTGTATTCAGGTCAAGAAGCAACAGTTAGAACTAGACATGGAACAACGAATAGGTTCCAAATTGCAAAAAGAGTACCTCAAGGCTGTATATTGTCATCCTGCTCATTTAACTTATATGTAGAGTACATCATGAGAAATGCTGGGCTGAATGAAGCACACGCTGGAATCAAGATTGCTAGGAGAAATATCAATAACCTCAGATACACAGATGACACCACTCTTATGGCAGAAAGTGAAGAAGAACTAAAGAGCCTCTTGATAAAAGTGAAAGAGGAGAGTGAAAAAGCTGGCTTAAAACTCAACATTCAAAAAACTAAGATCATGGCATCTGGCCCCATCACCTCATGGCAAACAGATGGGGAAACAATGAAAACAGTGACAGACTTGATTTTGGGGGGATCCAAAATCACTGCAGATGGTGATTGTAGCCATAAAATTAAAAGATGCTTGCTCCTTGGAAGAAAAGTTATGACCAGCCTAGACAGCATATTAAAGAGCAGAGACATTACTTTGCCAACAAAGGTCTGTCAAGTCAAAGCTATGGCTTTACCAGTAGTCATGTATGGATGTGAGAATTGGACTACAAAGAAAGCTGAGAGCCGAAGAATTGATGATGCTGCTTAACTGTGGTGTTGGAGAAGACTCTTGACAGTCCCTTGGACTGAAAGGAGATTCAATCAGTCCAACCTAAAAAAAAATCAGTCCTGAATATTCATTGAAAGGGCTGATGCTGAGGCTGAAACTGCAACACTTTGACCACCTGATGTAAAGAGCTGACTCATTTGAAAAGACCCTGATGCTGGGAAAGACTGAAAACTGGAGAAGGGGATAACAGAGGATGAGATGGTTGGATAGCATCACCGACTCAATGGACATGGGTCTGAGTAAACTCCATGAGTTGGTGATGGACAGGGAGGCCTGGCGTGCTACAGTCCATGGGGTTGCAAAGAGTCAGACACGACTGAGCTATTGAACTGAACTGATATTATTACATTAGAAGATCTGGATAGAGAAACATCAGGAACTCTATTATTTTGTGGCTTTTCTATGTCAAAAATTATTTGAAAATAAAAAGTTAAAATAACTTACAATTGTCAAATAAGGTTTATTCAGAATTGCTGTTATAGTTTAATATTAGAAAGTTTTTAAGAAGTTTCACCACAATAAATCTGATTAAATAAGCTATTAGAATTTCAATATATTCTTGAAATAATGACAGAGCATTTCACATATTGTCATGATAAAAATTCCTAGAAAAACAGAAATTATAGATAATGTATCATCTAACATCACAAAATGAAACAATATCAAAATCAGAAACAAATAATATTCAATTTTAATTGCATCACTTACAATTATCCTGGTGGCTCTGAACAAAACAATAATTTCTGAGACAATCAAAAAGGCAGAGACCAAATTATTCCTAAGGGCACTCTGACTGTATACTTACACAGGCTAAGCAAATATCTTAAACAAAAACAAAGCCAAAACAAAACACCATATAAACAAGAAAGTTTCATATAGCCACTGAACAATAAAGAAATATATAAGCAAATATAAATAAATGTAAAAACATTGGTAGTATGGTATCACTGATACAACAGAGAAGAAAAGACTTCATTCACAAGAACAAAAGTGAAATCTAGCAATAATCATTTCACATATCTGAAGAGGGTATTCAGATAAAAATATGTCTTCAATTAGGTAAAAGAGTGTAAGAGTAACCTAAGTATCTAGTTAATATTAAAAGATCAATGCAAAGTAGAAAGCACCAAAACACTACCCGTTTTGTGATGAGGTACTATCACAAATGAGTAGAGAAGAAAGAGATGATTTAGTAATTCCAGTTTAATATAGTAATTTTGAACAGGACCTCTGGACCCAAACTGCCTTGGAATTGCTCCCAAACTGGTACTTGAGTAATCATGAATAAGATAACTAACTCCCTTAAGTTTCAAATTCTTTATTAGTAAAATGAAAAGTAATAGAATCAACTTTATAGGATTTTAGCTAGAATTAACTGAGTTAATACATGCAAGGACTAACAAAGTAAAAGGCAAGGGTGATATGTATGGAGAGACTAATAACTTCCATTACCACATGTTAAATACATAGCCAATGGGAATTTGCTGTATGTCTCAGGGAACTCAAAGAGCAGCATGTATCAATCTAGAGGGGTGGGATGGGGAGGGAGATGGGAGGGAGGCTCAAGAGGGAGGGGACATATGAACACCTACAGCTGATTCATGTTGATGTTTGAGAGAAAACAACAAAATTCTGTAAAGCAATTATCCTTCAATTAAAAAATAATTTAAAAAGTATATGGCAAAACAGAGAGCATTCAATAAATGTGTATTATCTAGTACAGTTTTCAAGAAAGCAAATAAAATGATGTGGACAAAAAACTAAAAACTAAAATTAATATTTTATGCATAGATATAAATTCTATATAGTTTAAACATGACACACAAAATATAACTACAAAATGATGAAAACTATAAGCAAATGTTAAGCCTCCAGAGATAACGAAGATATTTCTGCATACAAAACAAGAGAAGTCAAGACAGGAAAAACTGATCACTGAGGGAGAGTAAAAAAATTTTTTTACCAAGTCAGTAATATAAACATCAACACACACTAAGGGAAAACTAGGAAAAACTCCCTACAAATATGACAGCTGATTAATGGTATTAGCATATACAAGCTATCAAAGGAGGAGAATTAATTTTTAGGAGTTTTTCATTCTTAGATAAAGAAGATATTATATAACCATTTAAAATTAAGAGTTTGGATGTGGAGAAAAGGGAACCCTCTTACACTGTTGGTGGGAATGCAAACTAGTACAGCCACTATGGAAAACACTGTGGAGATTCCTTAAAAAACTGCAAATAGACCTGCCATATGACCCAGCAATCCCACTGCTGGGCATACACACCGAGGAAACCAGAATTGAAAGAGACACGTGTACCCCAAAGTTCATCGCCGCATTGTTTACAATAGCCAGGACATGGAAGCAACCTAGATGCCCATCAACTGACGAATGGATAAGAAAGCTGTGGCACACATACACAATGGAATACTACTCAGCATTTAAAAAAAAATTTCATTTGAATCAGTTCTCAGGTGGACGGAACTGGAGCCTATTATCCAGAGTGAAGTAAGCCAGAAGGAAAAACAACAATACAGTATACTAACGCATATATATGGAATTTAGAAAGATGGCAACAAGAACCCTGCATGTGAGACAGCAAAAGGAACGCGGATGTATAGAGCAGATTCCTGGACTCTGTGGAAGAGGGCAAGGGTGGGATGATATGGGAGAATGGCATTGAAACATGTTAATTAACGTATGTGAAATCAATCGCCAGCCCAGGATTGATGCTAGGGGCTGGTGCACCAAGATGTCCTGGGGGGGGGGGCGGAGTCGGGAGAGAGGAGGGAGAGGGGTTCTAGAGGGGGAGCATATGTAAACCCAGGGCGGTTTCATGTCATTGTATGGCAAAACCAACACAATAAAGTAAAGAAAATTAAAAAAAAAATAAAATTAAGAGTTTGAAAAGCAATGAGGTGAAAATAGTCAAAACATAGTGTTGATAAAAAATCACCATTCACAATTACCTGTATAACATGATACATGCTCTGTAGTATGTGCATAAATGATGTACACATTTCACACAGATTTTTCCTCTCAAGTTTTCTAGGATCATCGGGGTCAGAGAAAGTATGCCATAAAACAAATGACTGGAACTAATGACAAGGAGACTAGGTTGGAGGTAAAATATGTGAAGTCTAGACCAAGTTATTAATACTAACTAACTGACTCTAAAATTTATTAAAGCCAAGCATGGGATACTTTAGATACTATTTAAAATCTCACTGACAGTTTGCCACCTCTTCATGCTATGTTATTAGCAATTAGGACAGATAATTCAGGCCAATTTAAGTATCTACTACTTGGTAAGAATCTACTATGTGCTCTGTATATGCTGGAAGGGATATAATGATGACTAGGATGCTGTCTCTGCCTTTCCTGAGTTTATTCTTTAATGTGTCTAGGAGGTGGGAAAATAAACACACATAAAAATAATTACAATATAAACTTTTTGTAAAAAGTTATACAAATTTTTGGAGATTAGAAGGAAGGGGAGAATCTACTGTTTGTGGTTCACTCATTCATATACATAGCAAACATATATTAAGCTTTTGATAAATACTGGTTATTTTATGTACAGACATATAGAGTTCTTAGGAGGAGGTATCATTTGATATTAGCTATAAAATATAAGTAGACGATTTCCAGAAAGAGATGGTGCAGAAAAAACATTTTAATAGTGGAACCATGGTTAACAATTTCTTTGTGAGTAGCAAGGGCAAACACAATAAAGAGCAAATGATAAAGCTGTAAAGACTTGATGATCCCTTCTTGAGGAAGGATGTGAATATGAGCCTCAGGTACTTATTCTTGACTTGGTAGGCAATCAAGAAGACTTTAAAGTTTGATCAGAAAGACATGTTTTTAAATAAAATGGATGTCTGTCACTCCCTGGGAAAGAATCTATTACCTCTGAAACTTTCTGCAAAGGGGGTCTCTTATTGAGTCATTTGGACATATCACATTGAGTTTGCAGTTGAAATAATAAAGAATATCCTGTTCCCTGCCTCTAACAACAGCTCAAAAAAGTTCCTCAGGATTCACTGCAGTCGCAGTATAAGGCAAAGTGACAGAATCACTAGTGGATGGGACATGACAACAATACAGACAAGATACTGGCAGGTGTCTCATAGGGATGAGGAGGTATAGTTAATCAAAACATCATGTTGCTTGTAAAGCCAAGAGGGAGAGCCAGAGATAATAACCACATGCAGTCACCCTGAGCTTAAAAGAGAGGCTCTGTGTAATCTTTGAGGAAAGGAAAAAAAGAAAAAATCAAAGTTAAAATTGCCTTTACTACCCATGCATGCCATGCCAAAGCACTTTTGTAGAAATTTCAATGAACACACACACATTCTCAAACAAGAAACACTGCATCGTAATTCTAATAACAATAACATACATCACTTTACAGATAACAAATACTTTGTTGCTGTTTAGTCTATAAGTCATGCCTGACTCTTTGCAATCCCATGGACTACAGCCTGCCAGGCTCCTCTGTCCATGGAATTTCCCAGGCAAGAACACTGGAATGGGTTGCCATTTCTTTCTCCAGGGGATCTTTCCAATACAGGGAATCAAACCTGTGTCTCCCGCTTTGGCAGGCGGATTCTTTAACACTGAGCCACTAGGGAAGTCCAAACAAACACTTTATATACACCTTTTTTCATAATTTCAAATATTCAGAGTTTATGACAGTTCAGTTCAGTTCAGTCATTCAGTCGTGTCCGACACTTTGCGACCCCATGAATAGGAGCACGTCAAGCCTCCCTGTCCATCACCAACTCCCAAAGTCTACCCAAACCCACGTCCATCGAGTGGGCGATGCTATCCAACCATCTCATCCTCTGTTATCCCCTTCTCCTCCTGCCTCCAATCCTTTCCAGCATTAGAGTCTTTTCCAATGAGTCAACTCTTCACATGAGGTGGCCAAAGAATTGGAGCTTGAGTTTCAACATCAATCCTTGCAATGAACACCCAGGACTGATCTCCTTTAGGATGGACTTGTTGGATCTCCTTGCAGTCCAAGGAACTCTAAAGAGTCTTCTCCAGCACCACACTTCAAAAGCATCAATTCTTCTGCACTCAGCTTTCTTCACTGTCCAACTCTCACATCCATACATGACTACTGGAAAAATCATAGCCTTGACTAGACGGACCTTTGTTGGCAAAGTAATGTCTCTGCTTTTCAATATGCTATCTAGGTTGGACATAACCTTCCTTCCAAGGAGTAAGCATCGTTTAATTTCATGGCTGCAATCACCATCTGCAGTGATATTCGAGCCCAGAAAAATAAAGTCTGACACTGTTTCTACTGTTTCCCCATCTATTTGCCATGAGGTGATGGAACCAGATGCCATGATCTTAGTTTTCTGACTGTTGAGCTTAAGCCAACTTTTTCACTCTCCTCTTTCACTTTTATCAAGAGGCTTTTTAGTTTCTCTTCACTTTCTGCCATAAGGGTGGTGTCGTCTGCATATTTGAGGTTATTGATATTTCTCCCGGAAATCTTGATTCCAGCTTGTGCTTCCTCCAGCCTAGCGTTTCTCATGATGTACTTTGATAGAACTTACATTGTCACTAAAATAATAGTGTCTTTGTGGATTCACAAATTCACAATTGCATGTACTTTCAAAATTTACCTATGTTCACTTGTGAGATGAAAAATTTTTGAAAGACTAAAGAAGTTTCAGCAGAAATCAGAGTTCAGAGACTCAATAATTAATTTTCTCTATTTTATTTTAGGCCACATTTGCTCTATGGTACAGGAGAGCTGATATCACAGTCTGAGGAAACCTGGCAGCTACTTTTTGGATAGGATTAATCAAAAATGAATCAAATCTCTAGCTTTGGGGCTTCTGAATTAATAATGACATGAAGGAGATAAAAAGGAGCAGCAACAACATATTTGTAAAACTAAGACTTCAAAATGAGTCAGAACAGCTCATTTAGAAAAGTCATGGACCTAATGGCTAAATTAAAGCACGACTGTGATTCCTGACATAACTAGGCTCAAAGTAAGCCATGTAGCCACAGGAAGAGGAAGAGCTGCAGGTTGGAAATATCCCAGAAGACATCTAACAGAGAGGCAGGCTACCAATAAATTAGTCATGCTCCCTAACTGTATATCAGCCATGTTTCTTACAGACTATTAATAGTCTTTTTCTATAAATAAGTTAAAAAGCTGTTTTCTCCACTTTTGAAAAATGATTCTTCATATTCACTTAGAACCTTTGAGAGAGGAAGTAGATTAGATATTATGTAGTAGGAAGGCAATGGCACCCCACTCCAGTACTCTTGCCTGGAAAATTCCGTGGACGGCAGAGCCTGGCAGGCTGCAGTCCATGGGGTTGCTGAGAGTCGGACACAACTGAGCAACTTTACTTTCACTTTTCATTTTCACGTATTGGAGAAGGAAATGGCAACCCACTCCAGTGTTCTTGCCTGGAGAATCCCAGGAAATGGGGGAGCCTGGTGGGCTTCCGTCTGTCTATGGGGTCGTGCAGAGTCTGCCACGTCTGAAGCGACTTAGCAGCAGCAGTAAGTATGCCTGTCAGTGCAGAGACTCAGGCGACACAGATCCCTAGGTGGGGAAGATCACCTGAAGTAGGAAATAGCAACCCACTCCAATATTCTTCCCTGGAAAATTCCATGGACACTTGAACCTGGTGGGCTACGGTCTACAGGGTCACAAAGTGTCAGACCCAGTGGAGCAATTGAGCACACACATAAAAATTAATAAACAGAAATCTCACTTAAAATTGATTCAGGAGGCTGGAAGAGGGAGCTCTCACACCTCCATTTGATGTCAGTTGCAGACCCAACAGGAAGAACCATACTTGTGCAATTCTTTCTATTAATACTTTACAATTCAGCAGGATAAAGGAAGAATTTCTCCTTGACAAGCCATAGACCAGCCAATATAAAGTTACTACCTTTCAGAACCCCCAGTTTTTTTCTGTGGACTCTGTTTATAGTGGCTCCTTTCAATCCCCCTTTATCCTCTATAAAAGAATGTTCCTCCCGTTTGTGCTCTTAAACTTGCCTGGGGCTCACCACAGATTGAATGTCCCAAATGACAATCCTTTGCTGTTCTTGAATAAACCTATTTTGCTGGTAAAATAATTGGCTCTTTTATTATTTTATGTCACTACAAGGCAACCCTTTCATTTTGCAATGAAACTGATGCCCAAAGAGATTATGAATCTTCCTCAGGCTTTTAGGTTGGAGCTGTTAAGCTAAAACACAAATTCTAATCTCCTGAGATAATGGCTAGAATTTGGCTGACCCTCCTTACTTCTCTCCAGTATCAGTGTCATAGCTTTTTTTGACCTCCTAGGCTTCTTCCACTCCATGTAGTTTACTACTGAAGTTCATCCACGAAGTCAAAAACACTGCTATAAAACCTTCAGTAGGTGTTGCCTTTTCACAGCCTAACAAGGTTCTTTGTAATTGAAATCCATCCCCTGAAAGATAATTTCTAACATTTTAGACTACTATTTCCCAGTGAAAAATCTCTCCTACAGCTTTACTGTTTTTCACAGTTTTCTGAGCCTGTTTTATCACACACACACACACACACACACACACACACACACACACTTCTTATTACTTATACTCCTTCATTGTTAATAAACATGCTCATCACACCCTCCTTTTTTGTATAGACAAATTTCCATTTTGCAATATATAAATCAAACTTTATCTTAACATAAAGCTCTTCCCAATTACATAATCCCTCTCACTTCTCCCCTCCATCCTTCAAACCACACTTGTCTATTAAGCTTCCAATTGCATATTTTTGGACAAGTAATGTGAACATTGTGAAAACTAAAATAGAATTTGAAGTTATGTTGGTGCAGATCAATATACCATATGTTAGTGGAAAGGCAAAATGTTATATATATATATATTTTCAGCTTTCAGAGTCCGGTATATTAGCTAAATTCTCCTCCAATCTGGGCTTCCCTGGTGTCTCATATGGTAAACAATCTTCTTGCAATGCAGGAGACCGGGGTTTGATCCCTGGGTCTGGGAGATCCCTTAGGGAAAAAAATAGCTACCCACCCCAGTATTCTTGCCTGGAGAATTTCAGGGACAGAGGAGCCTGGCGGGCTATAGTCTATGGAGTTACAAAGAGTTGGATAAGACTGAGTGACTAAAATATAGGAAGCTAGTCTTCGTTTGTCAACACAGAGGTAAGTGAACATGGACATGCTATTAACCTTTTTAAGCCTGAATGTACTAATTTATAATATGAAGGGAAAGTCTGTGCTGTTTACTTCAAAGGGTGGTTTTGAGGACTGAATGAGATTATTATGCAAAAGTATGTTGCAAACTGTAAAGAACTAAAAAAAAATAAGGCATTATTTTAACAATATTGGATATTTGAAAAAATATTAAATTCATACCTGAGCTGTTGACCTGATTTTTATAAATTGGCAAATTGAAAAAATAGAACATATAACAAGAGGCTTTTGCAAAAGCTTTACTCTTGAGATTTTCATATGGGGTTTTACTTTGAGAACTGTCAGAGCAGATCATGTAGAAATTATAGACATAGAATATTTATTTAACAGGACATGGCCTAAGGATGTGACACTAATTTTGATTAATTTTCTGCATTCATAAATAGTTTGCTAAAGTAGGAGGATCAGTGAAATGCCCTCATTACATAGCTCTGTGTGTTAGCAATTGCCCATTACTATACTTTCTCATAACTGATTTGTAAAGTGTGCTTTTAATGTTTTGTTTAACAATTCATTTTAGGAAGATTAGGAATGGAGAACATTTCTTAGAACAGCTACTGGCAATGTTTAGTAGAAAAAAAAAAGCTATCCAATTTTCCTTTGGATACTATAAAAAGAATGATTTATTGCTAGTAGCATTTTGTTGCCTTGGTGGAGATAACCTCTTTTTACATTTCAACATATATGGGGGATGCTTCTATTCTATCCTCCCATTAAAAAAACAAAACAAAACAACTCAATTTGGAGAAAGAATGTTATCAAGATTAGCTTCATTCATTCCAAATATTTACTAATTACTATGTGCTAGGCACTATGCAAGGAATTAGGAAGGCTTTTTTTTCCCTATAATTCTTACTAATACAAGTAATTTTACTGTATTTTAACTTTAGGTTTGTGAAAACAACAATGATGTTCCCTAGAGGAAGTTTCATATCTTTATCTCTATATATTCAGAGCCAGGCTCACAGAAGGTGTGGCTCATAGTAAGTAAGGACCCAAGTGCTCAGTAAATGAGCAGATGGAGAATAAATAACACAACCTTCCCCACATCTTCCAGAATAGCCCAGAAGATAGTCTAGCTTCATGTTCCTGCAATGTTAACCTTCCCAAAGTATATTTCTAAAGTGTGTCCTTTTTCCTGCTAAGGTAATTCAATGGCTCTCCACTCCTCCTTAAATAAAATCTAAACCTCTTAGCTTGGCCATTTATATTTCTAAAATCTGGCTCCAAACTACCCTTACAATTTTATTTTCCTCTTGAATATAGTGTATGCCGTTTTAGTTCTGAAATAATAAAGGCTGAAAAAATATCTGGGGAGCTGGTTAAAAGTTCACATTTCTGGTCCTACACCCCCTGAGTTTCTGGAACAATAGTTCTAGGGTAGGTTCATTGACTTTCATTTTGTGGACATTCTCCAGGTGACTTTGATGCAGGTGGTTAGCATATCATATGTAAGCAACACTGTTATGTTTTGTTAAAACGTTTTCCCAGGAAGGCACACCTTTTCTTGCTGACTCTTTGGATTTGTCGCTGTTGCCCTCACACCAACAATTGTTTTCATTCATTCACTCATTTAAAAAAAAGCCTACTTGTAATTGTGCTGCAAATAACTGCTTCCATTCAGTTAAAATAAAAAGATTTTCATTTTCTTTTTGTCAACATTTGCTCAGGCAGTTTAAACAAATATTTCATACATGGTGATACTCACTCATTAGTTAGTTATGGTTTGTATATAACCATGAAGAAGACTCAAGAAATGCCTTTTGTCAAATCCTTCATGTATCTAGGAAATTCATCTGCTTCTCCCATGCAGACCTTTGGATGGGTCTGAAATCTATTTCAATTTTCACTAGTTGCACTATTCTAGTGCAAAATTGCTTTACACAGTTTCAAAGTTTGATATTTTAAAATTTTACTTTATTACCAGATGTGTATAGTGAGAGGTCATATAAGGAATTCAACAGTGTACACAGGTGTGAGTTAGCAAGGATCTCTTAACTCTTATGCAATAGCCAATTATTACAATGTTCGGCAAAATGTTTTTAGAAAGCCTATGGGCTAGACGTACTAAAGAAAAAATATTTTTTCAGAATGATTAACCAGCAAGTACTCTAAGTATAAAAGCCATCTGTGAGCCTGGATGCTCATTTCTGCCTTTGTAATTTCTCAAGTTTGAGGAACATCTGGAGTAGAATGACAGTTACTATCTGAAACATTCTTTTCTCTAATACCAATACTATTAACATGCTTCCTGAACTTCTTTTCTAACCTAAGACATCCTTACCTGCCCTAAGTCTGAGCTATCACAAAAACCAATTTTGTTCCTGATGTCCTCATTTGGCATCTGCTATCTCTCTAAGTGCACATGTGGTGAATGTGCACGAATGACCCCAGACAGTGGTAGCAACTTACCCACAAAGATGATTGCCTTCCTCTCTATTTCAAGGTGTAAATCAAGTGCTACTTCAAAGTAAGTAGTTTTTGCAATAATGATGGAAGTCCTGTGTCTGACATTGTATGTGTATAAAAATAGAGCTGACTGATTTGAGAGTTTGTAAAAGTAAAACAACAATGGGGGAAGTAACTTATAATAACATTATAACTTCCTTTTTCCTTCCAAATTCTTTATTTAGTAATATTTAAACTATAACCCCAGAATTTAAGTTGTGAATTCTTAGATCAATAGGAAACTACATAAAGAGGAAAAAAATCAATTTGCAACAAAACTGACTTTCTTTGCTTGGTATCATCAGTGGTGTAAGATATTGATTCTGCTTTAAAAATAACAGTTCTACAGACAGTTTCCTAGGGTTGTGATTACTGTTCATTTTAATTTTCTGAAAGCTGATTTTGCAATCAATGTTCACTACACAACGACGATGCACCAAGAACCAAATGAAACTGGGCTATTTCTAACGCCACATTTTTATCTTCCTACTTAAATACAACCATGAAGTATTTAAGTAAAAAAGAGGAATGATGACCTAAATATTTGAAAATGATTTGTACTCTTGAGGAGCTATACTACACCTAAAATTTCCATTTGAAAATGTTAGTAGATATTCCCTTCCTTTGGTTAATGCATCATCAAAACACTATGCATCTTTCATTTGACATACAGACTTTTTATACTAAATTTACATTTCTGTTCAAGATTCTCCTTTGTCATCTTAAAATATATTCTATCACAGACAGGGAAACCAAGACAAGATGAATTGTAATATAACATGCAAACTTTCCTCAACTTTCCTGACACTGTAAGCTCAAGTTTCCTGACACTGTAAGTTCTGCCAACCCATCCACCTCTTTTCAACACTGAGTGCCTCTCTATTTGGCATCTTACTGTGTATCTTCTGCTTCTCTCTCTCTTTCTAAAGACATCCTACATTGCAAATTGTCTTTTTTTTTGGTAGAAGATAAGACTATCATATAATATTCCTATCTGTTAAAATATCATGAATGTCTAAGAAGTGCCACTGAAGAAAATGGTCATAGGTATGGAGGTCAGGCCATTGTGAGATAAGACAACATAAGTCATATACTAAATGAGCCTAAAGGTTTGTACTGAAGAAAGAACACTCATTAGTCTGATGCCAAATGTCCAGCCAGATGTTGATGTTCCTGGTCTGATAATATTTCAATCGCTTTATAATGTTCCTCTCCAAGTTCAGCCTGGTCTTACATTAAATATTCATTTCTAAAATTCTGGAAAAAATTGTATAATGTATACTGCCCTAATTAGCATGTTAAATACATAATTCCCTGAAAAATATTATTGAGGTATTTCCTGTATATTAATAGATTAGAGAGTAAGGTAATTGTGATTCATTTTTATTAAAAAAATGAATAATTTTTGAAGCATAAAATTATTTTATTCTCACAGATAACACACACCTCAGTACTGAACATAATCTGAATTAATACAAAAAAGAGAGCTAGTTACATATAGATATGTTTTTTAAGAACTTTACACAGTACAGTCTACTATGCATATGGTCAAGTAGGGGTGATAGATATTTTATTCAAAAAAAAATTATAATAGGAAAGTGAGTATCCCAAAAGAAATCCTGTACACAATAGACTATATCTGAAAGGAAAATGAATTGAAACTTTTTTTTGTCTCACTGTCATATAACTTTCAAGATATAGATCACTTCATGAGTAAGAATACATCATAATGAAGTATGCTTAGCATTTTAATAATTTATAAATAGTTCAAGAGTGTTCCTGCTTCACTCCAAATTTTATTTATTAGTAGAAAAAAAAAGTCTTGCAATAGGGGTATACATAAGTGTAATGCCACAGACTACACTCACTCAAACAAACCTTGAGCTTATGTTTGTAAGTTATTTACATATTAAATTATGCCACATATAATAAAAACAATAATTAGTGAAAGTAAATTGTATTAAATATGAAAAGATGAAATTTCCTTCTATTGTAAAAAAAAACAATTATATTTCATTGTTCAAAGTATATCAACTATGTGTATGGTAAAGACCTTGATCAACTGGCCCAAATTACTGTTTTTCCTTTTTCCTTTCTTTTTTTTCCTCTTGGTTCAATAATTATTTTCGAGATAATTTTTGCTAAATTGCATTCACTCAATTTTCTTAAATTATAAAAACAATATATGCTAGCATTAGAATATTTAGAAACTGCTTTTCTATTACCTAGAGATTCTCACTTAATTTTTTCAGTATTTACTGTCTGCCTACTATGTGCAGGGCATTCTGCTAAATTCTGTGGATTAAAGAAATGAGGTGAAAAAGGATCATTTCTGTAGTAAGAAACACATAGTCTTTGTAGGTAAAGTGGAACAGTTGATGAAGATGTTAAAAATCTATGAAGCAAAGGCTATAATTAGGGGTAGGTACAGGAAGGGGCAATGACCTTGTTCAAGGAAAAGTTTCTAGAGATAGTAACACTATTATTTAATATGAGGTTTATTAGTTTTTCTCCAAGTCTTCTCCCATAGGTATATATGTTAAAACTATACATTCATATAGTTGTATTTTTACCATTCTTGCATTATATGTTTAGTATCATATTTGTTGGTCTCATCAAAGAAATCCCCCTCCCCAGTTCTTCCCGTGGAATGTGTTTCCTATCAGTCAGTGCTCCTTGATTCCCTGAAGGATATTAGAACATCTGCATACCTATAGTCAGTTAGTTCAGTTCAGCTGCTCAGTTGTGTCTGACTCTTTGAAACCCCATGAACCTCAACATGCCAGGCCTCCCTGTCCATCACCAACTGCCAGAGTCTACTCAAACCCATGGCCATTGAGTCAGTGATTCCATCCAACCATCTCATCCTCTGTCCTCACCTTCTCCTTCTGTCCTCAATCTTTCCCAGCATCAGGGTCTTTTCAGCTCTTCACATCAGGTGGCCAAAGTATTGGAGTTTCAGCTTCAACATCAGTCCTTCTAATGAACACCCAAGACTGATCTCCTTTAGGATGGACAGGTTGGATCTCCTTTCAGTCCAAGGGACTCTCAAGAGTCTTCTTCAACACTACAGTTTTAAAAGCTGATTATAAAAGGTCCATTTTGGGGGAGTATCAGGGTTGGAAAGCAAATCTTGTCTGGACCAATGCCATTCAAACAAATATTTTTCATACTATCTTTTCATAGTACTTTTCACACTATTTTTGTTCATAATACCTTTACTTCTATTTTTCAGGTTCAGAAAAAAGTTTGCATTTCTTTGATCCAAAGACTACTACTTACTACATTAAGGCCGTAGCTAAGAAGTGATTTAAGACATCCCTTTAAGAACAAAACAAATTAAAAAAAAGTTATCAATGTAAAAAATGTAGTGGTAAAATGAATAAATGAGGTGGAGTGGTTTTACCAGCTGGGTGTGTTCTGCTCCTTTTACTAATGGCCCAAATGAGCCACTTGACTGACTATTACTAAGGTAAAGAATCTAGAGATCTCAAATTTTTAAAGAGAGCTTATTATTCCACAAATATTTTCTAAAATATTTTAGGTTTGGATAGATCTTAATCTGTAATTTGTTCTTGTTGTTTAGTTACTAAGTGGTGTCCGACTCTTTGTGACTCCATGGACTACAGCATGCCAGGGTTCCCTGTCCTTCACTGTCTCCCAAAGTTTGCTTAAATTCATGTCCACTGAGTTGGTGATGCTATCTAACCATTTTGTCTTCTGCCATCCTCTTCTCCTTTTGCCTTCATCTTAATCAAATCAATTAAATTGGTGATTTAATTGGCCTCAAATACAGATATATTTCTCACATGAAAATCATAGTAACCCAATCTGATAAATATTTAGCTAAATTTAAGTAGACACATAAAATGCTGTCTATAATAACCTCATCCCCTTAAAATAATAAGAACTTAGACTTCCTAAATAATAATATGTCAAAAACTATTTTAAGTGTTTTTCATAAACTTGCTTAATCCTCATAAAGAATGTAAGCAGTAATTTCAATTATTATCCTCTTTTTAGAGAAGAGCATAAAGAGGTTAAATAACTTACTCAAGATCACACAGCCAGTAAATGAGAAAGTCAAGATTCAAGCACACTTATCCTGGCTCCAGAGCCAACCAGCACTCCTAACAGATTTATTAGTGACTTTCTACACACACCTTGCTCTTTGTCTTCAAATATAATTCTACTGCTGTTTCTTCTTCACCTCTGCAAGCGACTCAGAAGTTGTCCTATTACCAAAAGTCTTATTCATATTATATGCTAAAATTAAGTACTTTAGCTGTAGCTTCTACTTACATGTCATTTATTAAGGCAATGC
The DNA here is from genome assembly GCA_007570785.1 of Antilocapra americana. Taxonomy (NCBI): domain Eukaryota; kingdom Metazoa; phylum Chordata; class Mammalia; order Artiodactyla; family Antilocapridae; genus Antilocapra; species Antilocapra americana. Next base: position 1,809,031 of record ML660214.1, read on the forward strand.
CTCTAAGACCCCTATTCTTTTTAGTATCTCTTCTCCAGCTAAGCCATCGAATTAAATCTGTTGCTATGCTTACTAGGCAGGGGAATATGGGCTGCTGCTGTTTCACCAGCAGTTCACAGTGATGTTGTAGCCTTTGAAGCCCTGCTCTGCTGTGAACTTCGTTTGCTCTTTCTACTCAAAGCACCTCATTCAGCAGCATTTGAGGGTCCTGTCATCATCTACGCTTTCCCTCTATCTATGCCAGAAAAAGAGTGTAGAAGCAAGTAGCCATGCCTCAGTCATGGTGGAGTGCTTGAATTGTGGAACTGGTCTTCTAAATTGTGTTTTATTCAGGACTTCAGTCTGTAGGGGGAAATTGTGCCTCATTGATGCTGCAGTCTCCTTTCAAGACTTTCCAGATGTTTGTTTCACTTCTTGCTAAGACTCTCAGGCTCAGGGACTCACAACATCTTGATGTCCAACTGTAAATTGTGTCATGAGTAATTTCTTACAAATTATAAAGCAATAAAAATTCTGAACAATATACTTTTAGACATCATGCGTGTGTGTGTGTGCACATGCTCAATCACTTCAGTCGTGTCCAGCTCTTTGTGATTCCATGCACTAAAGCTCACTAGGCTCCTCTGTCCATGAGATTCTCCAGGCAAGAATACTGGAGTGGGTTGCTGTGTCCTCCTCCAAGGGATCTTCCCCACACAGGGATCGAACCCGTATCTCCTGCGTTACAGGCAGATTCTTTACTGAGCCACCAGGGAAGCCCTTTAGATATCACATCAGATTTCAGTAGTACAATAATACTTTTCTTAAACAGGAAGTTGAGTGTGTGCTGCAATTACAGCCAGCTGATCAGGAAGTACATGACCACATGCATCTGCCTGCTTGTAAGAATGTACTGCTACTATGTGTCAGACTATAGAGAAGTGATGTGCTTCTCCATTTCACTGGTCAACAAATGGAGTGAGGCCAGTTGCAGTAGTGATGTACCAGAACTGGTCTCCTTGCAATGGGGTTGTTTGGGAGACTGGCTCAAAGTTTATGATACATTTCATTGCAGTCTACATCTATGCATGATGTAGAGTTAATGATCATCATAAAAAATAGCTCTGAAATGGCATTTACAAAAATGTATGCTTTCCAGAATTTAGTTTGATATTTACTTCCATTTTATTCAGGAAAGTCTTTGGTCAAATATTGAATGCTTCTAACAGCCTGTGCAGTACATCTGAGCTTCCTGCTAACCAATAAACCTACCCTGGCTCTACAGCTTAGTCAAGAGTTCTTTTGTAAATCTTCAATGTGTCCATGCAGAACTTCCTATAACCTTTCTATGAATCTTAATAATCTTTTGAATTGATAGAACTGTTTTCATGTCTTTCATGTATTCATGATTAACTCTGCATAAAATATGTTGAAAGATAAGACACCTTTCAGGAAATCAATCTACACTTCATTGGTCATGAAGAAAAGATCTACCCCAGCACACACCTTTGGCTAAAGAATACGGGCTTCTGGATCATGCTATTTAAAATGGTATCCTTCAGGCATTAGGGATTGCAGTGAGCTGTTAAGTTTGTACTGCCATTTTTCTTTAGAACAAAAGAATTTTTTTTAAAGTATGATGATAAATTAAAAAAAGGCTCACAGAAATGTAAAATGTATTACTGTAATTTTTCCTTCCTCTGAAATGATAAGAGCTTTAATGGACCATTATCATCCAAGGGAAAATAAATGAGACTCCACCTGTCTATGACTGTTTTGAGCTTAGTTACATTAATACATTACATATATCACTGAAGCACCATATCATAACATCCCTTGTATGAAGACAACTGTCTGAGGTATAAATATTTACTTAGAGAGTCACTGATGTAAAGTGTCATTACTACATTAGCAGCACTGATATTATGTCCCTGTGTGGTCAGTCAATGACTGCTTAATCTCTGAACTCACCTTGACTTCTCAGGCCTGGATTACCAACCCAGTAAACTGTCATGCCTATTCCTGAATTGTTTGAATATGTTGTATAAAATTGATTTTTGATTTAATCATGTATAATGGACATTAGGAAATAGAGACATGAGTCATTCCAAGGTACTGGAATTGTGGGGTGAATTGCTGTGTAATTTCAATAACTATCTGACATAAATATACATGTGATTAATTATTTTAACCTAGTGCGGCCAATTTCAAAATGCAACATAGCTTACATAGAATATATGTATGGTATCATGTAAAATCAATATTTACTGATGTGATAAATTTATGGAAATACATAAGAACAAGAATATAAATAGATATTAACATCATTTCCGACTCTGATCTTTTGATACTAACATCCTAAAGCTCCAAACTGTAATTTAGAAGATGGCTACCCACTTAAAGGAGACAGAGAAATGATGGATTCAAAAGGTTTGACACAGGTTCAGGTGCACTAAAGGTCAGGGAGAGGCAGCAGCACAGACACATTTACGAACTTACATTGGAACCTATTTGTAAAAGAATCACATCTTACTTGTTTACTATCTGTTCATTAAATATATAGGATATAATTTGGAAGAGCTAAGTGTTCATTCAGGAGAAACCATAACATCATTTTTACATCGTTGTAGGCTCAGGATGGGAACTGAAGAAAGTCAAAAGAACTGTATTTGCCTCTCCTCAACTCTGTTCCTAGATTATAGGAAGTGTAATCATTTTCTACCTGGTAAAGAATGAATGCTACTAGATGGCCAACAGGCACATGAAAAGATGCTCAACAGAGAAAGAGAAATGCAAATTATCATGGAAATGCAAATCAGAACTCCAATGAGACATCACCTCATACTGGTCAGAATGGTTATCATCAAAAAGAACACACATAACAAATGTTGGTTAGGATATGGAGAAAAGGGAGACCACTGTGCACTGTTGATAGGAATGCAAATTGGTGCAGCTACTGTGGAAAACAGTATGGAGGTTTCTCAAAAAGCTGAAAATGGAAATACCATGCGACTCAGCAATTCTACTTCTGATATACTTCAAAACCAAAACCCAAATGATTAATGTTTATAGCAGCATTATTTAAATTCTATAGACATAGAAAATACCTAAGTGACCATCAGCAGATTAATGGGTAAATAAGATGTCACACACACACACACACACACACACACACACACACACACACACACACACACACTGGAATACTTCTGAGCCATAAACAAGAATGAAATTTTACCATTTGCAGCAACATGGATGGATATGGAGGGCATTATGCTAAGTGAAACATCAGACAAAGAGAGACAAATGCTGTACGTTAGAAATTCCATGTGGAATCTGAAAAAATACCATAAACTAATGAATAAAAAACAGAAAAAGCAGGCTCACTGTAATAAACTGCTGGTTACCATAAGAGACAGAAAGCAGGGGCAAAATAGGGCAACCAAGAAAAAACAGGCTATTATGGAATTATATCGGAGAAGGCAATGGCAACCCACTACAGTGTTCTTGCTTGGAGAATCGCAGGGACCGGGGAGCCTGGTGGGCTGCCATCTATGGGGCTGCACTGAGTCGGACACGACCGAAGCGACTTAGCAGCAGCAGCAGCAGCAGCATGAGATTATATGATTTCACGTATTTGAAGCTTTTGAAGATTGCAAAGCACTACACAATTTAAAGAATATTTCACTCAATTAAAAAAAAAAAGAATGACTGCTACTAGATTATTTCTCTAGTGGTCATAGGATACAGTATTTAAAAGAATCATGACCAGGAAAGTGCAAAACAGAAATAACACACTGTTAATACTGGTGATGAAGCTTGAGTTTTGCTAGGTCTTATACTAAATACTTTATTTAAATGCTGCATTCATATAATCCTATCAAAATTCCTGCATCATAACTATTCTTATCACTAGTTCACACATGAGAGGGTCAGTGAGGCAAAGTAACTTGCACAATGTTACAGAGTTCGTAAGTGTGCTGGAGCCAGAATTTGAACCCAGGTCCACCAGACTCCAAAGTTTCTGTTCTTTCAACTTTGTTCTAATTGGGTAAGGAATCTAAGTCCTTCAGGGATATTTAATACCCATTAACCTTCATTTTAAGCTAAAACTTTTACTTTGAGTAGTGACGACTTGGCATGACCTAATGAGACACAAAACCTTTGCAAAGCTTTCCAAAGTAAAAACAACTCCAGGATAGGGCACTGCAACAATATTTGAATTCTGATTCCCTGTTCTCTTCTGTTGCCCTTCCTTTCTAAGCATTAGAGCTCCTCTGAGGGATCTATTGTGCTTATTTCAGTCTTAGCTCTACAGACTTGTTTACTTTAAAACTTCCCCCAAAAAGTACTTCTCTGCACTCACTTTTGTGTATTTCTTTGGGAAACTTCACACTGCAAAGGAGAGGCAGGGTGTACCTTTTAGGCAACTTTGATTGAGTAGGTTAAATGGTACTACTAATGACCTGGTTTCTCTTATTTTTTGCTAGCTTTTGGAAATATTATCCCTGGGCTACCTACCCCTGCCAGATGTGGCCCCTCTCAGTTCTCTTCTCACTGATCTAAGGTTCACATTCTCACATCATACCTTCTAAGCAAAGGAAATTCTCTCTTCTGGAAGACGGAAGGGTCAATGTTTTTCTATCTGTCCACCCACCAAATACTTCCTTTATGGATCACTGGTTCTGACTGGATTATGTGCCCTAACCCGGTCACTGGAACTACATAGCTGACTAGTAACCGGTGACATCTGGGCAATCCAGTGAAAGAAAAGAAAATTTTAATTTGCATACCTAAGAAGTGTACATGGACAGATTCCCATTCTAATACACCAACAATTTGCCATTCCAATAGATTCTCATTAAAATTGACTCTCATGTCATAATGTCAGCTGAAGTTTTTTCAAAAAGCTTGCAAATGAAATAAGAAAAAGTGACTCTTGCGCCTTTTAAAACACTATCTTTCTAGCTTGATGTTTAGAGTTAGGCTTTCTCCCAACTGGTAGACTCAATTGTTTTCTAAATACGTCCATTAAAAAAATATCTTTCTCATCTCAGTCCTAATTTTCTATCTTGAAACAAACCTTTGAAGTAATCAAAATTACTCACTATCAACACACATCTTTTAGTAAATGATGGTGAGATATTACAGAGAAATCAAGTCTAAAAGCAGTAGCAAACTTGACTTTCAGAGGTCAAGGTCTGAGTCATTTTTATCATGCTTGGTTAAAACCTTGCCTCAAATGGAAAGAATTTCATATTTTTTCCTTAAGCTATGCCATATGATTTTTGTTTTGTTTTACTTAGATATAGCTGAAAGGAGCAAATAATCAGAGAGAGATTCCATTACCATCTCTACCACCTGCTCACTCATGAATAATTTAAACCAGGCCAACTATGCGAGACCTACTTTTTTACCCCACATAGGTACATGCTGTGCTGTAATGCTCTGGAAAATGTAATTTACTTTCCATAATAAAGTAAACTGAAATGGCAAATTTGTATAAAAAATAAAATTCTATGAATGTAGTAGTTTCCTTCATCTAATGGTTTCTTGATAATTTATTGGCATTGATTAATAAAACCTAATCAGGGAAGCAGTGGTCATTATTCAACTCATTTAACTAACTGGCAAAGATATATAGCTTGAAAATTGTCACCTTACCGAAAAAATATATATAAATGAGGAACTACAGATACATGATCTTTATTCTAATTATCATATTAAACTCTCTCTTTATGTCTTGTCATGATCCTCAACAACTAATTATGAACACAATGAAAAAGAGAAAACAGATTATTTGTACAAAATTCATATGAAGAAAAATGTTTTAAGTCTTATAGTTAACTACAAATCTTTAATTCTTTTGTGATCAAGCACGTATAAGTTTTAAGTATATTTCTGCATGGAATGTCTCCTTCACTTGCTTATTTAAGTTTTAGAATTTTACTATCGTCTAACTCAGGGACAGTACAGTTTGAGTTATGGGTTTTCCACCTATTTTTCTAAGTAAAGTTTCCTTGAAACACAGCCATGTTCATTCATTTACATAGGCTGAAGCTGCTTGCTCACTGCAGAACCAGAAGAGTAGTTGTGACAGAAACCATGAGGTCCACAAACCTAAAGTACTTACTATCATGCTTATTAAGATGGCAGTCCTATGACCTAATTTCCCTCAAACATTTCACTTAAGAAACAGAAAGAATTTGATTTGAAACATACTTTCATTATGAACCTTTCTGTCATTTCAATTTGAGAAGAATTGTATTTTAGGGTACACAGCCCTCTATCTTAATGTGCTAAAAAATGACCTCAAAATATCTTTATAAAAACAATATCCGAAAGTAAAATAATACTTAGCAACCTTTTTATAGTGACTTTTTTTTAAATTAGCTATCAGGAGGTTCCAAATGCTAACAATACCAACTGGGAAAGCTGGACTTGGCATTGACATGGAGGTGAATAGATCAAAATGAGAATCTGGCACAAGAAGTAACAAACTAGAACCAGATCTCCATTTTGAGCCAAAACTGCTTTAGTGCTTTCAGGCAAACAATTTAAAATGACCCTTCAAAAGCCTGTCTTGGTGCAAGACACTCCACGTTTCATTTATTCTCCCTCCACCTGTTCTTTCTTTTTGGAAAAGCATACACTAATTACAAGAAAATAGAAGTATAAATGAAAGAGCAATGGCTTAAAATTTGAACATGCAAGAGTGAAAGTGTTAGTTGCTCAGTCATGTCTGATTCTTTGCAACCCCTTGGACCCTGGCAGGCTTCTCTATCCATGGAATTCTCCAGGCAAGAATACTGGAGTGGGTTGCCATTGCCTTTTCCAGGGGATCTTCCTGACCCAGGGATCGAACTCCCGTCTTCCGCATTGAAAGCATATTCTTTACCATATGAACCACCAGGTAAGACCAGGATTATGATTTAGGAGACCTAGTTTCTGTTCCTGAATCTGTCCCTACTTTTAAAATTATCAGAGTTGTTCAAGCTTTTTTTTTTTTTTAAAATAAGATGTGATTTTTCTAAGTTAGGTTTCTTAGGTTTGTTTGCTGCATTGTGTTCCACAGAGCTTGTTATGTGTTCTGTAACTCAGAGGTGATGAGTTTATGGAGAGTGTTGAAAAGAGGTGATCAAATCTCCAAAGTCTCAATTTTGTTTCTTTTGTAAATATTTGGTTTCCATATGTTTTATTGGAAGGTTGGGAGAGTCTGTTTCTAATGAAGTTTGAAAATCTTTGGTTATGTAATTTCAAAGTCTCTTATAATCTTAAAGTTATCATTTGAGTTAGTTCAAATGGCTCAAAGGAGGCAGTAAAATTACCTCTAACAAAAACATCCATAAACCATTCAAAAAATAAATTATAAAGTTAAAGGAATTCATAGTTAATCATGTAAATCATCTGGAGTAGTTTTCCTAATTTGCTTCTAATAAATCTAGACTTTTTTCTTTTAATTAATGTTTTGTACTATAATAAAAAATATCATCTGTTCCTATTTTGGCAAACAGAAGAAAGATTTAAACATAAACCCTATCAGCTTAACAATAAGATTTGACTTTTGGAGACTTTTTCTTATATATTTCCTTAAGCATTTTAAACATAAGCTATACAGCACATAAACCTTTATGTCATGTTTTAAAAACTTACTTATCTTTTTATTTTTATTTTTTTGGCTGCGCTGCATGGCTTGTGAGATCTTAGTTCTCCATAGGGATTAACGCCAAACTCTTGGCAGTGAGTGCTTAGAATCCTAACCACTAGACTGCCAGGGACTTCCCAAAACTTATTTATCCTTTTCACTTTTTCTTATTACTACTCTACTTTATAACCATGATTTTAATGGTTGTATTTCATTTTATAAATCTCCTCTCTTATGGTAAAGTGCTTAGCTACTAATTAAGTTGCTTCCTCTTTTGTGATATAATGAAAAATTTTATATAACTAGCCTTTTTCACAGCTAACATTGCTTACTTTGAGTTAGTTTTTCAATAATGGAAGCACTGAGTCCAAGAGGATGAATATGTGGCCAAACTCTTTCCTATAGATGATGAAATGATATACACAGATAGGATGTATGAAAATTTCCCTTCTGAAGCGAATACTTTCTTGATTACTTTTGGTATCAAGGGTTTCAGGGTAGAAAGTACAATAGGAAGATGTTCAAGTAGCAGTTATAGGTTTGGAAGCAGAAATAAAGCCAATTTCCTACCCTGCATGCGAGACAGCAAAAGGAACGCAGATGTATAGAACAGACTCGTGGACTCTGTGGAAGAGGGCAAAGGTGGGATGATATGGGAGAATGGCATTGAAACATGTTAATTATCATATGTGAAATCAATCGCCAGCCCAGGGTTGATGCTCGGGGCTGGTGCACCGAGATGTCTCGGGGAGGGAATCGGGAGGGAGGAGGGAGGGGGGTTCTGGAGGGGAAGCATATGCGAACCCATGGTGGTTTCATGTCATTGTATGGCAAAACCAACACAATAAAGTAAAGAAAATTAAAAAAAAAAAAAGAAGAAGATATGATTACTTTCCATCCTATAATAGGATCTTTTTCACTGACTTTTTATATTTTTAAACATTATCTTTTTCCACTAGAGTTTCATTCATCCAAAATTTCAGCCTATTTGATTCTGGGGCAACAATCTGTCTCTGTTAATCAAGAAGAAGAACTGGATATATTGGGATATCCTACATGATTAGGATAAATAAGAAAATAGACTAATGGTAAAAAAAATCACTAAAGCTGCTACTTTCCTGTATCTATTGTTCAGATTCCTTTAAAATTAATATGCTTTCTAATACATTATTTTGCATATATATTTTATAGAAATTTACTTAAATTTATATAAAATAAGTACTTTCTATTAATGCAAATAAAATTAGTCTCATTAAATTATATGTAGTGTATATAAATAATATGACATAATATACACTGCAATTAATTGAACATCACTAAACCACACAGAGTCATGCCTATATGGCACTAAAATCTGTTCAGGTGTGGCTGACTCTTTGCAACCTCATGGACTGAAGCCCACCAGGTTCCTCTGTCCATGGAATTTTCCAGGCAAGAATACTGGAGGGGGTTGCCATTTCCTTTTCCATATGGCACTAAGACAATACATTAATTCATTGAAATTAAATTTAAAAACATAGAATTTACAAATTTCAGAAAGATCCAGAAACTTTATGAAAATTGTTGGAGCACATTTCTTGATGTCAGTTAATTATGTTCTCTTGCTAGTCTTATATCGTTTAAAAGGGAGGAATAGTGATAGAATGTAGGAGAGAAGATGGGCAATTTTAAGCGAGGGTATAATCAGTATTTGTATCTCAGTCTATCTATACACTTCGTTACCCTAGAGATTTTCATTTTCACTTACCTGCTCCTCTAGGAAATCTAATTATTTTATCTTCAAACTTGGCATTTCACCTTTTGTTTCAATTCAACAGGATATCAAAAACTATCCCTTTCAGAGTAGGTAAAGAGATCTTTTAAACTGTGACTGATAAGGATCAACTTCCAAGTATCTAATATTGCTACACATGTAGAATATTAGTTTTCTGTTGTAAGCTAGCTGTTAACAAAAAAAGCATCCTTGAGCTTCTAAAATAACTCTTTTCTGAATGTTCTCTTGGGTGTATTTACCTGGAGATTTACCTGGAGATTTCCTCCGGGTCATGACACTTGAATTCAGTTGAGTTGTTGTGGAACCAAACAAAGAGTTTCTAGAGACAACCTCATCCCTCACTCTTGTTTTATGAATTAAGAAACTAAGGTCTAGAGAACTGAAATGGTTTGTCCAGTCTCCTATAAAATGTAGGCAGAATCACAGCTCCCAATTTCCCTCCACAGAGAAAAATATAGAAAGTAGTTTCCCCAGATGCTGGTGAAATGCCTTAATCACCTTTCAACATACATCCAACACACTGACCGAGAGTTACCTGAAATCTCTCTACACAGGACTTAGTAGAGATTGTGTAATTATGACAAGAGAAATGTAAGACTTTCTCACTTTTATCTGATTTTCATAACATACCACTGCTGAGCTATTAGAGCTTTCTGGAAGCTATATTGCTGTATTATTTTAAACAACTATGATACATTCCAAAAGAGGGCATTTTATTCATCAACTGTGAGAACCTATGCATAAAATAAATACAAGGCCAATTTATTTTATTTCTGCTTATTTCACAATATCCTTCTCATTAAGCTGTTTTCCCTTTCTCACTATCTTTTAATTGTTATGATGTAATCGATCGAGATATCTATAGTATGTATACTTTGTGACATTTAAGAAACCAGGGGACAAAAAGTCTAATGAGGTCACACTATAGGTATATATATATTTGAAATTCAGTTTCTGTAATATTTAGACCCAATCTCTAGGTTCAGTAATTTCCTTAGTTCTTCTTTATGTAATTTAAACAGTTGTTGGGGTACAGCAAATTCAAGTTTTGGCTTTTGGAACTTCCCAAATTTTTCCTTGTGGAACCATTCATGGTGGGTTGAATTTGTGGTTGCAGAGCCCATGGATATGGAAGGATGATTGTACATATACTTTAACTGAAAGGGACTATTTATTTTCTAGTGTGTCTGTATCTATAAAGGTGACAGTTTGATTACAATAAGGAATATAGACAAACCAGGTATATCATGCTAAACCAATTTCGCAGGTAAGAAATTCTTGCATTACATACAACCCCTTCAAGATCCCTTTTTTTTTTTTTTTTTAATCTTCCAGCTAGTGAATTAGTCTGTGTTTACAAGGAGGTATGGTCAAGATTAAAAGGTCTCAGATCAGGGAAAAAGGAGGGAGCAATCTACACATTTGCTCTTAACCTTTCCTTTCCTACTGTTTCTTTCCAAAATAGAGATAAATCTTCAAATAATTGGAAATAAAAAATATATTCATCTATGCAATGAATATTAGCATCTAATAAATGCCATGCAATAAAGGGAAAGTAATTCAAGTACTAAAATACAAATATTCCCTGGTGTAGTAATACCTCTTTGTAAGTATTAAAAGTAGGAAATAGACATTTATTTGTATGTCTTTTTAGAATAGGGTTGCCAAATCAAACATAGAACATCCTGTTAAATTTGAATTTCAGATAAACAACCAATTTCATTATTTGGTCTTGTATTTTATCTGGCAGAGGCTTCCCTAGTGGCTCAGTGGTAAAGAATTTGCCTCAAATTCAAGACACACAGGTTTGATCCCTGGGTCAGGAAGATCCCCTGGAGAAAGAAATGGTAACCTACACCAGTATTCTTGCCTGGAAAATCCCATGGACAATGGAGCCTGGCAGGCTACAGACGCAAAAAGAGTTGAACACGACTTAGTGACTGAAAAATTTTATCTGACGACCCTAACTGGAAATCCAGTTTATCTGCTACGTTTGGCAGTCCTACTTTAGGGTCTTACATCTAGCTCAATGACAAGTTTTAACTCAAGCCAAACTGTTTGGACTGACTTTGCTAATTACTTAGGGCAATAATTTACTGTTTCTGGGCTTCAGCTCCTTACCTGTAAAACGAGAGGTTTTATGAGGATAAATGAGAAAATACAAGAAGTCCAAGCATACACCTTAAGTTGCAATGATAGATTCTACAGAATTTGCTGTCAGAGAATTTTTTTTATTAGTTGTTCCATTGAACATAAATGAGTACTTAGAACATATAGGATATGCTGAGTAAAGATACAGAGGAAAAAGGACTACATGCAAAGTTAACTGCTTTGTGAACACTCTAACTTTTCTACCTCTACTTAGAAAAATTTTACTTTAGTAAAGCTAACTGGATTTTATATTTGCATGTCATAAAATAGAAATATATTAATTGTACATTGTTAGAACCAAATAAATATTAAGCACCACTTTTTTGAGTTCAGCAAATGTTTGTCTTGCCTATGTCACCTGATAAAATAAGAGATAAAGGGCCATAACTCCCATAACCAAGCCTGCGACATAATCTGCTCAAATTTAATTAAATATTTTAACATTAACATGATACATAAAATTCTATACTTCTAAATAGCATACAATCTTTAGACTGTAAGCAAGAATGTAAAAAAGAATAATCAAGGTTAATTAGTAAAATATATCTCTCTGCTGAGAAAAAATGCATGAATTCCTATTACCTTCTAAAACATACTTCTTAAATAAACAAACAAATGAACAAAAAAAAATCTTTTCAGAAAAGTTTTTCTTCTCTAACATAGAAAATTAATGAATTTCCTCTTGAACATTTTCTTAAATATGCTTAGTGATAATATTATAAGATTTAGTTCAGTTCTTAAATATCAATTGTTTGACATTCATCAATATCAGTAGTTATCAATATCAGTATTGGTATTTTATTAACCAGTTGTTTCTTAAATATCAGAAAAGAAAACTATGGCACTTCCTGGTACATTCTAATTGTGAGAGTGAAATATTAGACTTTTTTTTCTACAGTATAAATTACCTCCTACTTTACTCTTCTTACTAATTGCAATAATGCTTTAAGTTTTGAGGACCTTAAAATAGTGATTGAAAAATTAGATTTCATGGTAATTATTCTCTCAATAGAATGATGGGTAAATAGATTTAATATAGGCTTCCCTGGTGGATCAGGGGTAAAGAATATGTCTGCCAATGAAGGGGATGTAGGTTTGATCCCTGGCTTGTGAAGATCTCCTGGAGAAGGAAATGGCAACCCACTCCAGTATTCTTGCTTGGGAACTTTTAATGGACAGAGGAGCCTGGTGGGTTACAGTCCATGGGGTTGCAAAAGAGTTGGACACGACTTTTTGACTAAACAAGAGCAGATTAAAACTACATTACATAAAATATACAATCCAAGTGATAGTCTGTCATTTGAAGTGCATGGATAATTGTAATTGACTACATCTACAGATTTTGTTATGCAAAAATGTAAATATCTGTGTTTTAGTGCTTTTGGCCAATAGTTGCACTGCATGTCTACAGCTATCAGTGGGGATATAAAATACCTGGTTATCATTTTTAATAAGCAAAATTCATAAAATTTATCTCTATATGATGTTTTGACATTTGCCAGAGTAGATGTATATGCTTATTTGGGAAGTTACTTAAGCTAAAGTCAACTGAAGTAAAGAACTTGTGATTCTGTTCTTGTGTGTGTGTGTGTGTAAGGTGTTCCTTTCAAACAAATCTGGCCTATTTTGAAAATTTTCTCTGAAGTTTCAGGCACAAAATCTGATATACCAAAATGGTTATGGTTCTCTTTATAATTCTAATTAAACATGGGGTTGACAGATGTTCAGCCTGTCATAAATCCTCCCCGGATACAACATTCTCTGAAGTGTTTTGATTCTGTGGCAGTGTTAAAACATGATCTGTTCAGAAACATCTTTCCTACTCCATTTTCAAAGCATGCGCTTAGGTTTTGCATAGTTCTACTTTCTATTTTCAGACAGGCAGTATACAATTCCCAATGCCCTTCAGGCTCTAATTATTGTTTTATTTAAACATTTATTTTATCCTCACTGTTCCTTCTGTATTGACAACTTGTGTAACTATTTTTATTGAAAACAAATATCACAATGTCATTAGGTGGACTGAAGGAAAAGCAGATTGATGAGTAGCATTTCCAGGCTTCTGCAAGAAGTCCCAGCTAAGTTACAACATAGATTTTCTATGATGGGATTCCAGAGAATTTGCTGTTAGAGAATTTTTTCAGCTGTTCCATTGAACATAAAATATATGATGGGAGTAAATTTTCTCAACTGGATATGCTCTTCTTCTTCCCTTTCTTTTTCAATTGCCTTTCTTATTGTCTCAAATGAGGCCTTTTAAGGAAAGTTCCAGAAATAATGGCATAACAAGAAGGGATACTCAAGCTCCTGAATAATGGAACACATATCTCTGTGATTTCCCTGCTGTATGCTTATAGTCTGAGTTCACAGATTATAAGGGATTGCTCAATTTCACCCCATCACAAAAGTCACCTTTGGCTATTCCTCATTTCTGTGGATCAGGCTTTATTTTTCTCTACTTTTAAAAATCAAAATAAGCATGCTTTCAAAGCATGCTGTTGCATTTGATTTGCTGTAATGACACTGCTAATGTAGCTAAGGAATGCAGTGAGCATCAACTCCTAAACATGATCTTCCCTTTAAATTTGGGAACTCCCCACCTTTCTCAAAGAATATGATTCTTTGACCTGCCACATACTACTAGGTTAGTATCTACATCTTTCTAAGTTTAATATGAAGTTTCCATGTATTTTTGAAAGCCTTCCCCTTAATTCATTACAGTTTCATTCTAAGGACAAGTGAGAATGTACTTCAGTGTATGTTCCTAGATTGAATCTTACATTCTATTATGAAATAGAAGGGTTTAAATAACAAGGCTCTTAGTTGGAGGATAATTTAAAACAAGAATGGAAAAAGACCATTTGGAATAAATTTTTCTCTTCTGTGGGTGATTTTTACTCTAATATCTGATTGTTTTTAAATTGAAGGATAATTGCTTTACAGAATTTTGTTGCTTTCTGTCAAATCTCAACATGAATCAGCCATAGGTATACACATATCCCCTCCCATTTGAATCTCCCTCCCATCTCCCTCCCCATCCCATCCCTCTAGGTTGATATAGAGCCCCTTTCTGAGTTTCCTGAGCTATATAGCAAATTCCCGTTGGCTATCTATTTTTTCATTTGGTAATGTAAGTTTCCATGTTACTCTTTCCATACATCTTACCCTATCCCCTTCTCCCCACATCCATGAGTTTTTTCTCTATGTCTGTTTCTCCACTGCTGCCCTGTAAATAAATTCTTCAGAACCATTTTTTCTAGATTCTTATATATGTGTTAGAATACAATATTTCTCTTTCTCTTTCTGATTTACTTCACTCTGTATAATAGGTTCTAGATTCATCCACCTCATTAGAACTGACTTAAATGCATTCCTTTTTATGGCTGAGTAATATTCACTGTGATTTTTTGAACTTTAGGTAGACCCCAAAAAGATGTACAATATCATTCATAGAGCTTGCACTGTTAAAATATATTCAATTCAATGCCAACTAGTAAAGTAAAAAATGTCATTATTTTTAGTTTCATTTAATAATTGTAGGACAGTTAAAAATCCTATATTACTTAAAAGGTTATGCTTTCCCTTTTTTAAATACTTATTTCCAAATTTGCTAGTTTAAATACCAGCTCATTTTTTGTGTGTGCTGTGCTGAGTTGCTCAGTCATGTTGACTCTTTGCGACCCCATGAACTGCAGCATGCCAGGCTCCTCTGTCCATGGAGATTCTTCAGACAAGAATATTGGAGTGAGTTGCCATGCTCTCCTCCGGGGGAACTTCCCAATCCAGAGATCAAACTCAGGTCTCTAACATTTCAGGCAGATTCTTTACCAGCTGAGCTACTAGGGAAGCATATATATGTTTTTGAAATAAAAAATACAGCGTATGTCTTCTGGGAATTTAAACATATTTATTGAAATCACAGTGTGGGGTTGCAGATGCGACTGAGCAATTAACATTTTCACTTTCATTGTAATCTCATTCCTCTTTTCATTTATAAGATGAATAATAAACTCAACTCACAGACATCTAAGACTGGCTAATCAGTCAAAAAGGTTTTATTACCAAGCATATCTGTGCCCAGTTGTGTCTTAGACCCTACATGGGCTTAGGAAAATAATCAAGGGCATTGCCCACCATCTCAAAGCACTTAAAATTTAATAAGTAGTTAACGTTTAATGAAAACTGGAGTAGCTATATGAATTCAGACAAAGCTGATTTCAGAACAAGGAAGATTATCAGGGAGAAATAGAGCATTAAATGATGATAAAGGGGTCAATTCTCCAAGAAAACATCACAATCCTAAACGTGAATGCACCTAACCAAAGAGCAAATATATAAAGCAAAAAGCAACAGAAGAGAAAGGAGAAATAAGCAATCCACTCTTAGACACTCCAAAACTGCTTTGCCAATAATTGAGAAATCAAGCAGACATAAGGCCAGTAAAGACATACTTAGCCTAAATAGCGCCATCAATCAATCTGACCTAATTGACATTTATAGAATATTCTCTCCAACAACAGTAGAATACACATTCTTCTCAAGCTTGCATAGAATATTATCCAATATAGACCAAACTGTGGACTATAAAACATCCTTCAGCAAATTTAAAGTTACAGAAAACATACAAAATATGTTCTCAGACTACAGTAAAATTAAACTTGAAATCTATAGCAAAATATGGCTGGAAAAATCTCTAAATATTTGGACAGTAAACAACACACCACTGAATAATACATATGTCAAAGAAGAATTCTATAGACAAACTTTAAAATATTTTAAACTGAATGAAAATGAAAACTGAACTTACCAAACTTTGTGGGATTCTTAGTGCTGGGGGAAAATTATTGTAATAAATGTATATATTTGAAAAGAAAAAAGAGCTAAAATTAATAAATGAAAATTACATCTACGGAAACTAGAAAAACAAAGCCTAATAGAAGAATAAAAAAAGAGCAGAAATCAATGACAATGGAAACAGAATAATAATAGAGAAAATCAATGAACTCAAAAGTTGGTTCTTTGAAAAGATTAATAAAATGGGTAACTCTCTAACTAAATTAAACAAGAAATAGAACAGATATAAATTACAAATACCAGAAATGAAGGAGGTGACCTCAACTACTGATCACAATAATGAAAGGATAGTGGAGAAATAGTATGAAAAACTTTACTCTGGCAAATTTTATAACTTAAATGAAACTGACCAATTTATTGAATGACATAACCTAGTAAAATTCACAGGAGAAATAGACAATCTAAATAGATCTATACTTGTTAAATAAATTAATCAATAATTAATAACCTTCCAAACACAAAAACATCATGTTTAGAAAACATTCCAATTGTTTATACGAGGCTAGTAATACTCTAATACCAAAACCAGACAAAGATATTATAAGAAAACTAATTAGTGCCTCTCATGAACACATACAAAGTTCACCAAAATTTTGACAAAATGCATCCAAAAATATACAAATTGAGACAAGTATGATTTACTACAGGTATTCAAGGTTGATTCAACATTAGGCAATCAATTAATATAATCCACTATATGTTAGTCACTCAGTCCTGTCTGACTCTTTGCAACCTCATGGACTGTGTAGCCTGCCAGGCTCCTCTGTCCATGAATTCTCCAGGCAAGAATACTGGAGTGGGTAGCCATTCTCCTCACCATGGGATCATCCCAACCCAGGGAATGAAATCAGATCTCCCACATTGCAGGGAAATTCTTTACTGTCTGAGCCACCAGGGAAGCCCATAATCCACTATATCAATAGGCTAAAGAAAAATCTATTATTATATTAGTTGTGATAGAAATATCATTTAACAAAATCCAACATCTACCCAAGATAAAAACTCTGACAAAATTAGGAATAGAGAATGGTTTCCTTAACTTGATAAACAATGTCTACAAAACACCCACAGCTAACATATTTTTTGGTAAGAGACTGGTAATAAAGTAAGAATGTTCTCTCTCACCACTCTATTTCACACTGTACTGAAAGATCCCTCAATATAACAGGACAAGAAAAGGAATAAAAATGATACAGATTGGAAAGGAGTAATACAGCACTTATTAACATATGACATGATTATCCATTTGTTTATGTATAAATTTTTAAAAACTGATGAAAATTAGAATAAATAAATGTAGCAAAGTTGCAAAATACAGGACAATGTACACTAGTCAGTTGCTTTCATTTTTAACAGCAAAGAACAATAGAACTTGCAATTAAAAAAAAAGCACAAAAATAAAATAGGTATAAATCTAACAAAATCTGTACATGATCCATATGCAGGAAAGTGCAAAACACAGATGAATCAAAGGGCTAAATAAATGGAGAGATATTCTGTGTTCATGTATTAAAAGACTCAATATTGTTAAGATGTCAATTCCTCTCAACTTGAAGAAAGTTGGAGCACTCACAGTAGCCAATGTCAAGGCTTGCTCTAAAGCTACAGTAATCAGAACAATGCATTATTGGTGAAAGAATATACATATACATCAATGAAACAGTATAGAGTCTGAAATTAGCCACACAAATACAGTCAATTGATTTTAACAAGGCAAAAAGCAAGTGCAAAATCCCTGTCACTCCGAATGGCATGCAATGTCCTTCTCCTTTGGGCTATGAATATATGTGACTGATCAACTCCTGCTGATCTAATTTGTCCACTGTCAAGTGTCATGTATTGGGTCATCCCCATAATTTAGGGTAGGAATCCCTCTCTCTTATCAATGCAGTAAATACATAGTGCTTAAATTGGTACCATACTAATGTTCAGTTCAGTTCAGTCGCTCAGTCATGTCCGACTTTTTACAACCCCATGGACTGCAGCACCCCAGGCCTCCCTGTCCATCAACAACTCCTGGAGTTTACTTAAACTCATGCCCATTGAGTTGGTGATGCCATCCAACCATCTCATCCTCTGTTGTCCCCTTCTCCTGCCTTCAACCTTTCCCAGCATTAGGGTCTTTCGAAATGAATGAGCTCTTTGCATCAGAAGGCCAAAGTATTGGAGTTTCAGCTTCAACATCAGTCATTCCAATGAATATACAGGACTGACTGATTTCCTTTAAGATGGAGTGGTTGGATCTCCTTGCAGTCCAAGGGACTCTCAAGAGTCTTCTCCAACACCACAGTTCGAAAGCATTAATTCTTTGGCACTCAGCTTTCTTTATAGTCCAACTTTCACATCCATACATGACTACTGGAAAAACCACCGCCTTGACTAGATGATCTTTGTTGGCAAAGTAATGTCTCTGCTACACTAATGTAAGATGTTAAAAATTAGATAAATTGGATGTGGGATATATGGGAACTGTAGTATATTTTCAACTTTTCTGTAAATCTAAAGCTATTCTAAAATAGGAAGCTGACTGGAAAAAATAAAAGCACTTCAAATATCTTTCTCAATATTTTGCAACCACATTTCCTAAATTGCCTGGGGTCACACAGCTAATAAGCACAAGTGTTGGGATTTACATTGAGACAATCCACACCCATGTGAGAGACAATGATGCTTAGTGATCAAGAGGACAAAGTTTGGAGCTGCACTGCATGGATGGATACAAATTCTGACACCTCCAGTTATATGCTGTATAATTCCAGGAAGGTTAGGAAAATTCCCTGTTCTTTGGTTTCCTGTCTGAAAAATGGTTACACCTAACTCATGGGATTAAATGAGCTGAATCAAATAAAATGCTGCACATTACCTGAAATGGAATAAACAATAAATGACAGTTATAATCATTATTGAATAAACAAAATAGAATGAACAAGCCAAAGCACAAAAGGGAGTTACACATCCAAGGGGATAGTCTTGAGTTGAAAATGATGGTTTTAAATTAAATCTAAGTGACTCTCTGTTGTACAGACACTGCTCTTGTCCATCATTATCACCCATTTTGAGGCCATCAGGAAAGCTGCCTATTAGATACAATCAACTGAAACAATTTATGTTTGGGTATTACATGTGTTAGAGGGCAAAAATTCCTTGTGTTCATCTGTCACTAAATACACACTTTAACCTAAGATAAGTAAGTCATTTAACTTTTCTGAACTTCATTTTACACTTCAGTAAGATGGGAAAAAAAAAGAGTCTTAGAATAAGTGTTACTGGGTAAAGAATTCAAAGACGGGAGTCACACTTGCTCTGTTTGAAGGCCAGGTGCCACGGTTTCTAACTAGCTGACTTCGGGCTAGTCTTAAAAAAAAAAAAATCACTTTTGGCTTTGCTGAACCTCTCAATTGTTTCTTTTCTTTCTATTTAATGAATTGCTACTCTTAGCTATATCATATCTTTTCTTTTTGGTTTGATTTTTATCTCATTTTTTAATCCAAAACTTGTATTTTATTTCTTTCTTCTATTAAATGTATCTGTTGTGCTTTCTTCTAATTTAATTTTTTTTCCTATGAGATGTATCTAAGTTACATAATTTATTCTAAAAATAACATTCAGTTCAGTTCAGTTCAGTGGCTCAGTCGTGTCCGACTCTTTGCAGACAGCACGCCAGGCCTCCCTGTCCATCACCAACTACCAGAGTCTACCCAAACTCATGTCCATTGAGTCGGTGATGCCATCTAGCCATCTCATCCTCGATCATCCCCTTCTCCTCCTGCCCTCAATCTTTCCCAGCACCAGGGTTTTTTCAAATGAGTCAGTTCTTCCCATCAGGTGGCCAAAATATTGGAGTTTCAGCTTCAACATCAGTCCTTCCAATGAACACCCAGGACTGATTTCCTTTAGGATGGACTTGTTGGATCTCCTTTCAGTCCAAGGGACTCTCAAGAGTCTTCTCCAACACCACAGTTCAAAAGCTTCAATTCTTTGGCACTCAGGTTTCTTCACCGTCCAACTGTCACATCCATACATGACTACTGAAAAAACCATAGCCTTGACTAGACAAACCTTTATTGACAAAGTAATGTCTCTGCTTTTTAATATGCTGTCTAGGTAGCTGCATCAGATAATTTTCAATAAATAACAGTGATTTTATTTTGTTCTAAATATTGTATAACATTCATTTTATGTTTTTTGACAGAAATATTAACCATTGAGAAGTGTTTCTTTAATTTCTAAAAATAGATTTTGGGGAAATATTTTATTTCATTGAACTGGATAACACAATTTGTATGATAAGGACTGACTGATGTTTGTTGAGATGTGTTTTTTGACTTTATATATGACTTACTTTAATGAATAATCCATACTTATTTACTGTTAAAATTCTCCATGCATGCTTATCTGGAAGTCTGAAGCTAATTACCACTACTGTTCCTCATCTGATCAAAGTAAGTGCATTTTAACTGTGATCATAGTTCTCCATTTTTGAGTTATGAATGCACAGTATTTAATTCTTACATTGAAACATCCCTGTATTAGCTATTATTGTTGTTGTTGTTACTTTACATTGAGTTCCTATTTAGATTTAACAGTTTCTTAGTCCATCACTATTTCTTGGGGTCCTACACTTTTCCAAATCACACCTTTATTTTGGGTTCACTTTCCCTCTTGATTCAATTTTCATCATAGTGAAATATATTTTTTTACTACTCAACTGTTATTGTTGTTGAAAAGTTTGCTGTCAGTCAAACTGCTGATTATTTGTAATTTAAAAATTCTTGTTGCCTTGAAGAATGTTTTTTTATGGGATTTTTTAAAGTTTTTCTATGATGTATATTAGTACAAAGTATGGTGTGTATATATATATATGTGTGTGTGTGTGTGTGTGTATTTATATTAGCCCAACTCAGGCCTTTTTGGGCTAAAACATATACATGAAATATATCTCTTATTAGGCATTATCTCTTTGAATGCTGCCTGTTATCCATTTTTTTCTAGTTTTTCCTCTGGAATTAATCTTTATTGAGTTAAAGACTGACAGAAATTTTAATCCCTCCATTCCACGTGTGTCTTAAATCCTCTTTCATGTTTTTCATCTCTTTATCTCTCTCTATGCTGTACTCTTGGTGATTTCCTCAGATGAAATTTCTAGTTCACTAATTCTTTTGGTGGCTTTTAAAACACATTCATTGAAATTTTCATTTCCACAGTTACGTTTTTATTTCTAAAAAATGAGATGAAATGTGCTTACAATATGCCTTTTCTTATTCTACCATGTTCTATTCTTTTATTATGATTTCTACTTCACATTTTACTTTCTCAATATATTTTATATAATGATTTTACAGTGTCTTTCAGATTGTCCTATTACTGAAGTTCTTTGAATATTATTACTTCTTTCTCTTGTGTCTTTTTCAGAGATATATTTACCTTGGTATAATTTATTTTCTGATCCTGAAAGAAATGTTTCTTTTTCCCCTTTGGAAACTCATGCACCTTGGATCATAGAAGTGGATTACAAATATTTTTGCATTAATTTGTATCTACAGGGGTTTCCCTAATGGCTCATCTGGTAAAGAATCCACCTACAATGCAGGAGACCTGGGTTTGATCCCTGGTTTTGGGAAATCCCCTGGAGAAGGGAAAGGCTACCCACTCTAGTATTCTGGCCTGGAGAATTCCATGGACTGTATAGTCCATGGATTTGCAAAGAGTTGGACATGACTGAGCGACTTTCATTTTAACATGTAACTATCCAGAATCAGTCTTGGCTTGGTATATCTGCATTGTGTAAGGTGTATAAATTCAGACTCTGCAATTTCGTGTGGTATAAACTGGTGTGTATTTTTCATGGAAGACATTTCCTTTTTAACTACCAAGAGTTTCAGACAAAGACAAGATATCTTAACAAGTCTCTAGCCCAGTAGGCAGTATTTTCTAATTCTCTTTCGCAAGTGTAGGCAATATTTCCAGAATCCCAACTTCATTAAGGGTCACATTTTACCTTCCTACAGGCAAGTCTAAAACCTGGCCTCCATTCAACAGGAGGCATTAGAATCTCACAACCATAATCTCTAGCTATAATAAAAGCTTCTATTATATGCATCTATAAAATGGTAAGTAACACAATGTAAAGTATTTATTTAGAAGCAAAGGGGCCACTTTGACATATTCTGGTCCCCTGACCTTCTTTCTGTTTTCTTTCTCTAAGAGGAAAAAAATTAAAACCAAAGGCCAGTGAGAGCAGCTAACCTGTATGAGCTGTTCCCTGGTAACAAAATTGCTTTAACAGAATTACTGAACTGAGTTTCCCCAGCAATAATACAATTGATAGCCATATGTGGTGTGGTTAGTGTGAATTGAGATAAGCTGTAAATTTATAATGCATACTGAATTTCAGGAGCAAAAGAAAAGAACATAGAATATCTCAATATTTTTATATTGATTACATATTGAGATGACTCTCTAATATATATTAAGCTACATAAGATATATTAAAATTAATAGCATATGTTTCTTTTTGTGATTAGTAAAACAAAAAAGTACATATATGAACACACATTCTATTTATATTTAGAAACCAAATTCAATTTGAAAGAAAAAATCAGAAATAAGAGTGGAGATTCTAGACAACAGGTAAATAAATGCTCTTACATAGAGATGATAATTTCCTAGGTTTAAAAAGAACACTATTCTCATAATGTTTTTATGCAGGAGTAGAGCTGTTGACTTCCTCCATGTTAACCCTTTTAGTGTCAAGATATTTTGTAATATTGGAGTAGAACGTCCTCTTTGAGGATTTTACAATGGTACTTTTTCTTTCTATAACCCCAGCATGTTAGCAAGGGATAGGTTATTGAGGGTGGGGTGACTAAAGCCCCATCCTAATAATCTCAATTAGACATTAATTAAGTTATCCTAAATAGCCTTTCATTATATACAAAAACAATGACCTTACCACATAAAATGGGCTTATGACTTAACCTCTAATAGTTGATTCTCGGTTCTTATTTTTTTTGACCAAATATCAGTATTTGTTACAGATGATCATTTCCTCTCTTTGAAATGCCTTAATTACCTCCTCAATGTTCTTTGCTAGTTCCCTAATACTTAAAGTAATTAAGCCCAGTCCTAGATTCTCTTTTATTCATACTTAGTTTCTAGGTAATCTTATTCATTTACACAGCTTTACATATTATCTCTATACTGACAGCTCCAAAATTAATATCTTCTGCCCAGAATCTCAGTTGAATCCCAGAGCTACATCCTACTGCCTTCTCAGAATCTCTACTTGGAGATATCTCCACTTGTCCAATCAGTTCAGTTCAGTTCAGCTGCTCAGTCATGCCCAACACTTTGCGAAGCCATGAACTGTAGCACGCCAGGCCTCCCTGTCCATCCCCAACTCCCGGAGTCTACACAAACCCATGGCCATCGAGTCGCTGATGCCATCCAGCCATCTCATCCTCTGTGGTCCCCTTCTCCTCCTGTCCCCAATCCTTCCCAGCATCAGGGTCTTTTCCAATGAGTCAGCTCTTCGCATGAGGTGGCCAAAGTATGAGAGTTTCAGCTTCAACATCAGTCCTTCCAATGAACACCCAGGACTGATCTCCTTTAGGATGGACTGGTTGGATCTCCTTGCAGTCCAAGGAACTCTAAAGAGTCTTCTCCAGCACCACACTTCAAAAGCATCAATTCTTTGGTGCTCAGCTTTCTTCACCATCCAACTCTCACATACATACATGAATACTGGAAAAACCATAGCCTTGACTAGATGGACCTTTGATGACAAAGTAATGTCTCTGATTTTCAATATGCTATCTACTAGGTTGGTTATAACCTTCCTTCCAAGGAGTAAGCATCTTTTAATTTCATGGCTGTAATCACCATCTACAGTGATTTTGAAGCCCTCCAAAATAAAGTTTGACACTGTTTCCACTGTTTTCCCATCTATTTTCCATGAAGTGATGGGACCAGATGCCATGATCTTAGTTTTCTGAATGTTGAGCTTTAAGTAAACATTTTCACTCTCCTCTTTCACTTTCATCAAGAGGTTTTTTAGTTCCTCTTCACTTTCTGCCATAAGGGTGGTGTCAACCGCGTATCTGAGGTTATTGATATTTCTGCTGGCAATCTTGATTCCAGCTTGTGCTTCCTCCAGCCCAGTGTTTCTCATGATGTACTCTGCATATAAGTTAAATAAGCAGGGTGGCAACATGCAGCCTTGATGTACTCCTTTTCCTATTTGGAATCAGTCTGTTGTTCCATGTCCAGTTCTAACCATTGCTTCCTGCCCTGCATACATGTTTCTCAAGAGACAGGTCAGATGGTCTGGTATTCCCACCTCTTTAAGAATTTTTCACAGTTTATTGTGATCCACACAGTCAAAGGTTTTGGCATAGTCAATAAAGCAGAAATAGGCACCTCAAATTTAACATGCTCCCAAACAAATTCCCAATTTCTCACCCCAAATATGTTCCTCTGGCAGTCTTTTGAATTTCTTTAGTTTGGGACTCCATTAGTATAGATGATCAGACAATGGATATTATCTTAACTTCACATTTTATCCACCCAACATCCATTCCATCAGCATATTCTTCAAAAATTCTCTAAAATCTGATCACCTCTTACTATCTGTATCGTTGGCCCTTAATCTAAATAATGATCCTTTCTGCTTGCAACAGCCTTCTAAACTGACTGGTCTCCTTTTTTCTAGTTCTATTCCTATTTAGTAATTCTAAAACACAGCCAGAATTATCCCTTAAAAACAAAGGGCATAAGAGCACAGTATTCCTTTGTTCAAAACCATGTAATTCCCTTCACATCTCATTTTAACATAAAGCTAAAGTCTTTATGATAGCCTATATGAATCTATATTGTCTCCTTTTATCACTCTTCCTTTGACATCACCTTCCACCCCCCCCCCTTGTCTCCCATTAATTTCATTCCAGCAAATCTGGCCTCGCATCTGTTCTCCATTCCATCATACCAACCATGATCCTACTTGAGGTGTTTTGTCCCTTCTGTCTACATGATCCTTTTTTCAGATATTATCATGATTTTTATTTTATCTTTTCTTCAAGTCTATTCTCTAAATGATACCTTCCTTGAAAACTGTATTTAAAATAGAACATATTAACCTACCCCTAACACACACACTTAACAATACCTATCATCTCTCATTTTCACTTATTTCCTTCATAGTACTGATCTTGAGTTGCCAAATTCTTTATTTCCTTGTTTGTTTATTTTCCACAAGCCCAGCAAGATGGCTTACTATCCTACCAAAATATAAGTTTCATGAGGGTAGGAATTCCACTTCCTTTAATTACTTTACTGCTAGTATCTAGAATAGAGTTCACAACACAATGAGCACTCAATAAATATTTTTAAGTGAATAAATCAATGAACCTTCCAATCAGATTTTTCTCTAAGCTCCTTCTTAATAGGTGGAATTGTGGAGTTGCTTCTGTTATTTGATAACGACATCATAAAAATGATCAACATTTAACATTATAGAAAGAAAGAATAGTGATGACAATGATGAAGAGGAAGTGGAGAATTAAGGTAAATGAAGGAAAAGGCTCGTTGAGTAGGTAAAGGAGACTGTCTTTCCAGTAAAGTTCTTACTTATGGGACTGAATGAATGAGGATAAAAGAAGATAACTTGCAGAAAACCATAGTGGAAACCTCACTTTGAGGAAAGCCCTTACCTTTCAGCTAAAACAGCCACTTTCAATTCCAAAGTCAACAAAAATCAGATACTGTGATTGCCTGAGTATATTCCTTTGGGTTCTGCTTCTGATCATGAAGTCTGACTTTGGTGACAACTACAGTTTATACACTTTGTATAAATAATGCTCACCCCTCAAAAAAAAAAAAAAGAAAAAGAAAATTTATGACCAACCTAGACAGCATATTAAAAAGCAAAGAAATTACTTTGTCGACAGAGGTCCATCTAGTCAAGGCTATGATTTTACCAGTGGTCATGTATGGATGTGAGAGTTGGACTATAAAGAAAGCTGAGCACTGAAGAATTCATGCTTTTGAATTGTGGTGTTAAAGAAGACTCTTGAGAGTATCTTGGACTGCAAGATCCAACCAGTCCATCCTAAAAGATATCAGTCCTGGGTGTTCATTGAAAGGACTGATGATGAAGCTGAAAATCCAATACTTTGGCCACCTGATGGGAAGAGCTGACTTACTGGAAAAGACCTTGATGCTGGGAAGGATTGGAGACAGGAGGAGAAGGGGACGACAAAGGATAAGATGGCTGGATGGCATCATCGCCTCGATGGCCATGGGTTTGGGTAGACTCCGGGAGTTGGTAATGGACAGGAAGGCCTGGTGTGCTGTGGTTCATGGGGTCTCGAAGAGTCGGACATGACTGAGCGACTGAACTGAACTCAAAAAAATGTTTTTACATCCTACACAATCTCCAAAATCCTCAACGGTGACAGCTAATTTTCAAAAGTGACTTGTAATTGTGATTTGAGTACATTAAGGCTCTTGAGCTGGGGAGCTTATCTTGCATTATTTGAATTGGCTCATATATAACCCATGAGTCTTGTAAGAAAGAGTCTGGATGGTCAGAGCTAGAGAAAAATTTGAAGATGCTATTCTTCTGTCTTTGAAGATGAAGAAAAGGGGGCATGAATCAAAGAATGAAGGCAGCCTCTAGAATTTGGAAAAGGTAAGGGAATGGCATCTCCCCTGCATCCTATGGAGGGAGCACAATCTTGCCATCACCATGATTTCCACACAGAGAAAGCCATTTTGGACTTCTGACTCCAAGAAATGCAATACATTTATGATGTTTAAGCCATTCAATCTGTGAAAATTTCTTACCGTAACAATAAGGAAATAATATCTATTAATATGCACACCTTAG
Organism: Antilocapra americana; assembly: GCA_007570785.1. NCBI lineage: Eukaryota > Metazoa > Chordata > Mammalia > Artiodactyla > Antilocapridae > Antilocapra > Antilocapra americana. Next base: position 1,836,319 of record ML660214.1, read on the forward strand.
ACCATTTTGTTTACCCAATCATTGCTCTCCCAGCTCACTTTTATTTTCCAGTTATTCCAGAAAATCATTCCACTTAGTACCATGACTGCCATAAGTTGCTCCCATAATTTATTCTGCTTTCTAAGAAAATGTCTTACTTGTGTCCATTTTCAATTTTACTTCATGTACCTTTCTTCCCTTTTACTCTGGCTGGAAACCCAATTTTATATTCTTTAGATAAATTAATTTCCTGGACAATTTGATTCTTTAGTGAACACCTTACCTTTAATTTTTTATATTTCAAAAAGCTTATTAGAGTCCAAATTATATCAATTAGAAAGGTAATACACATTTCTGAATGAGAAATTGACTGCTTAATTCAATATTTGAAGTTACTGAATAAGGATTAATTGAAAATTACTAAATGAACAATTTGCTATTTCTACACTTCATATGTGTTTGTAGATCACTTCAACGTTTAAAATATTTAATACTAAGGTACATGAATATCAGAAATCAATATTTAAAGAGTATAATTTTTTGCATTTGTTTGTTCTTTGTAGGTTAAAGAACTTTTCTTTAATGCTACACTTTACATAAAATTTATAAGTTTTCCAAGGAACAAATACATACATTTATTGTATCACTTAGGCTTTATGCAATCATCTATAAAAGCATATTTAATATATATTAGAAGAAATAGCTCTATCATTTAGGATGTTGATTCACAAAATGATTATTTCTCTGCACTAAAATAATGTACTTTTCACATTTCAAATAGCAAGTAAACCGTACTAAAGTTTAAAACTCTGAAGTTCTTTTTTATAGAGAGACATAGTTATTGCTCCCATGTAATCACTTTCTATGCACTATATTTCTATTCTTACAAACATTTATTCATTAGAAACTTAAAAGTCACTACTCTGAGAAAAGAATTTTAAGGTAGCAATTACCTCAATCATTACTCTCAGTTACTTTGGAAATTTAATAATGCATTCTTGCTTTTACTATTACCTCAGTATATTTCTCTATATTTATTAATTTAACTACTAGAGCTATGAAATGCTTTTAATTTAGTAGACTCAATTATGCTCTTTAGTAGAATCCTTAAATTAAGAACATTTTGATCTATAGATAATCCTTTAAAATATTTATAATATCCAATTTCAGTATTTTAGTTTAGTTGTTTTATTGATATCTTTAAAGAACCAAAAAAGAAAAAAGTTAAATCAAGCAATAGAGTGTTAGCTATCTATAGGATAGGAGATATAGAATTTCACCACTTAAAGATGGTTATCTTCATAACTCAGGCAATAAAATATATATATTCATATATTTAATATTTATTTTATATATATGATTTATATATACTTCATGGTTCACTAGTAAGACACTTAACTTTGTTTAAACTAAGACTAAACATTTAAATCTACATTTGACAAATACTAGTGTGGTTTTGCCTGCAGTACTAGGAAACCCTATAATTCTGGAACCCCAAATAAAATATTCATCTTTTGAGTCATGGCAAAATAACTAGGAAAGGCTGTGACAGCTTGCTGGATGTATATTTACTTTTAATTCTGATTTGTAGAACTGTTAATGACTGTACACATCAAGGTTATATTTGTTAATTAGACTGCATACATATGTAGAGATATCTCCACAGAAGGTTTTCAGATAATGCTTTCCCATGCAACTCAATAAGTTTTTAGTGATGGCAGTTAATAGTTTACCCTGTTATTGCATCACTTAAGGGCTTCCCAGGTGGCTCAGCCATAAAGAGTTTGCCTGCAAATGCAGGAGATGCAGGAGATGCAAATTTGATCCCTAGGTTGGAAAGATCCCCTGAAGGAAAAAAAATGGCAACCGACTCCAGTATTCCTGCCTGAAGAATCCCATGAACAGAGGCGCCTGGCAGGCTACAGAGTTGCAAAGAGTTGGACATGACATAACATGCACGCAGCTGTACCACTCGAGGAAAGTTTCATAACTTAGGCCATAAAACTGTCTCTTTTTGCTTGATTAGCATTACTTAATATATATGTATATATATTTAAATATTATATGACATATATTATCATTATATCTTATATATGTTTATGTACTATATATATATCATCTCTTTTATACATATAAGTTTATAAATTCTGTGTTTGGAGGACATTTATAAAGATTAATGAAGAGTTAGGTATTTTAAGAAACCAAACCTTAAGCAACACTATTTAGCATTTAAAAGACATTTTTCATTTTCAAATTACTTTCACATGAATAGTAATTAATCCCAACACTACCACAAAAACATTAAATACAATTATTATCTATATTTTGCATATAAGAAAAATGAGTTATAAAGACTAAGTTATTTTTTCTATCTCTCACTTTACCCATTTATCACAGATCTACTTAAAAATCAGTCCCTCTTTAACTAAACACATGAACAACCAAACAACAGCAGAAAAAAACCTGCTGAACTCAGATTTCATCTATTTGAAAGATCATACATGGGAGTCCAATCCACCCCTTCTCCATGAAACCCATCATTCTGTTTGTTCTACCTCCTGCCCATTCCAACCAATTATTCCTATTAATTTCGTACTCTAGAGCTTAACTAATCCAGTTTACAGTACCTTTACTTATGAATAAACCAAGGCCACTAGAGTTAAAGTGATTTAGCTAAAGCTATAGAATCAACAACAGAGTTAAGGTGGACACAAATCTCTATATTATCTGTCTTCTACCATAAAACTGGCTGTCACCTACCAAGCTTGGATTTTTACTATTTTTATTTCATCACTTTTTTTTCTTGGTCTCACAGTTAATATCTCTTAATGCCATTTTCTACTTCCATGATACTAAGAAAATTAAAAACATGGTGACCTGTGAGTAGCTACAAGTAAGGAAAGTGAGAGATGTTCTCCAGAAGCATCAGTCCTTCCAGGCTGAGCATTATGAACAACACGTGCCAGATCAAGGGATAAAAGGACAGCCCTTTATGTCTGAAGCATTCACTACTAAACAGAAAGAATACTCTCAAAGTCGAAGCTTGGAGGGTATTAATTTTCATACGGAAGGTCTGTACAACGTGTATGGGTGATGAATACTGTGGCACTTCTTCTAACAAGACAAGCAGCTGAAATTTTATTTTATAATTTTACATGGCTTCATAACTCTAGGCAGAGGAAAGTGAGAGCATAATAATGAGTTGGAAAAAAGTATAGATGTAGGTGTGCTAATGAATACAGCTTTAATTGCTAAAATCTTTCAGTCAATAACTGATTTCAGAAAAGAATATCTGCTTATAATGACTATTACATCAATTTAACAACATTGATACAGCCAAAATATGACAACTTAATGCTGATTATGTTCTGAACATGTTGAGAACTATGCTTTCTAGTCTCTGTATGGAGCCTAATTGAAAAATGATTATCTTAGTTTCAAGGTTTATCATTAACTACAGAATAAAGGACAGTGTAGTACTTGTGTTTCATACATAATGAACCAACATCCCAAGTCACAAATTTATCTGATTAAAGTGATCAAGGTCAAGGTGCAAACTAAAAATTTCACAGAACAATAGAGAACTTTTATTCCTTCCTCTCTTTTTCCATTAATCATATCCTAAAGTCTTTCTACTATAGAAAATTGAATAGAAATATGAATTTTATTAAAAATAGTTTCATTTCTTCATCATTTTTAATAAAAGATAAAAATCAGCCTGCCAGGTTGAAGCACTGATGAACAATACAATAGCATATGCTTTTATACTGATATTTTCACTCTGATGTATACACACATAGGAAAGGGTAAAACAAGATTTATAAATGACTATCTCACTTATTTTCAAGAACTGAGCAAGAGGTTAATATACATCCTAGTATTTACTTTCACATGAAGGATATTTCGGTTTGTATTAGTCAGAACTCTAATATGTGGTGTGATAAAACAAATTAACTTCCAAATCTTAATGTAAAGTTCAACAGTGCACGTTTGAATCTGGATTGATTAACATTGTCCAGGATAGTCTCTATTCTGGTAATGGATACACCAACTAAAACATATAGCCATTAAGTTCACTGTAGCAGGGGAAGAGAAATGCCGGAAGAGGACCAGCTCATAGCTTCCTCAGTCATATTGTCTCAAACTAGTCCTGTGGTTTCTACCTAACTGCAAAGAAGGCTGCAAAACTAACATGTGATATTGAGCATTACTTAGAGTTCTGCCAAGCAAAAAGCTGGTTTGAGTCCAGGTATTTTTTTATTTTGGGGAGACCAGATTTTATCCACTGGCACAAAATTGGCTATATATCTGCTAAATCTACACAAGACTAGGAAAAGCAGCCCTTACGAGATGAAACTTTCATTTTGAACAAAAGTAGAAAATATCTGGAAACCTGCTTACTCTATCTCTCTTAATCTTACAATTAAATCCACTATTTAAAGTCCTGTGTTATTTTGCATTTCTCCAGTGCTTAATTGATCTTCTGTAAGCCTGGCTAGAAGGGCTGAAAGAGGAAGGTCAATAGACTTGGACAAAATTTTAACAGCTTGTTGATATTTCATGTGATGATTACTGAAAGTATTCTTTACTTGCTATGGAATCTTTACTGCACTATGGCTATAAACGAAGTGACCTCTGTGTAATTACCACTCAAGGGATGTCACAGGATTTTCATAAAGGATGGTTATATAGAGTCTGCATCAAGGTATATAGTTAAAGTCAAGATATGGAGAAAAATGGATTATAGCTAGGAGGAAAACTAAGATAAAGACCTAGCAGATAGACGATGACATGGAGTAACTGATCTGGATCAAGCTGAATCAGCAATCCAATTTCAAGTTTAGAAATAAACAGAAAAAGAATAGTTCTATAATTGTACAACTGTAGTTCTATAACTACAAAAGCATAGGTGCTTTGTGTAATATGTCCAGTATTACTATTGATGGGCATCTGAATGGAGAACCATTCTAGTGGAAAAAGAGCCCAAGACACTTTAGTTCATTCACTAAACGTCTAGATTAATTACACCAGCACTAATTACATTGTTTAATAGTAGCAGTTTTGCTGCTACTTTCATCTCTCATGTAAATAAAAACTACTTTTACCCCAAAGAATTGGCTGTTAGATCAATTTCATTATGCTAGTCAAGGATTAACCACCTGTCATATTTTTATTACAGAAATATTTTGGATTGTAATTATCTGTGATGTCTCATATACTAGTAGGAAAAATGAAGATTCTCAAGGGAAGTGTTCTGATTTACTTGGCTGCTGCTGAGTGAAGTTCATAAAACATTTTATTTTTCAGGGTTGATGGAAGACATGATAGTGCAATGGGGCTTGGAAGAAAAGAAAATCCTAGAGGCATGCCTTTCAAAGCTGTTACAGGCTATGAACTTGAGATTGATCTCAGAATCCTAGGTTGAAAATAAAAATCATAACATGTAATTGATTCTGAATGCATCCTTTCATCCTTCCATGTACCCTCAGCACTGGGAGCTTTTATGCCTGTGTCCTAGATTCCAAACCTATCTCATTCTAAGATGGTTTGCCTATACTCTAAATCTTTTCCTTCTGCCTTTACATATGAAGGGATTTGGGGAGTACGTGTGTGTGATACTGAGTGACTGGCTGGGACCTCACATGAAGTGTTGTTGCAACACCAATGTTTCCAGCCTACATAATAGCTTCACTCCAGACTGCACTGATCCAAATAGCAACCAGAGATTAGGAATAGGCTACCCACCCCAGTATTCTTGGGCTTCGTTTGTGGCTTAGCTGGTAAAGAATCCACCTGCAATGTGGGAGACCTGGGTTCGATCCCTGGGTTGGGAAGATCCCCTGGAGAAGGGAAAGGCTACCCACTCCAGCATTCTGGCCTGGAGAATTCCCTGGACTGTATATAGTCCACTCGGTCACAGAGTCGGACATGACTGAGCGATTTTCACTTCACTTCAAGGAACTAAGAGGCTTCCTTGATGGTTCAGGGGTAAAGAATCTGCCTTCAGTGCAGGAGACGCAGGTTCAATCCTTTGGTCAGGAAGATCCTCTGGAGGAGGAAAAGGCAACCAACTCCAACATTCTTGCCTGAAAAATCCCATGAACAGAAGAACTTGGCGGGCTACAATACAGAGGGTCACAAAGAGTCAGACCTGACTCAGCAACTAAGTACAGCAGCACAAGGAACTAAGATACCACATGCAGTGTGGTATGTCCAAAACAAACAAACTACATATAAATATATGTATACACACTCATACACACACACACACACACACACACACACACACACACACACACACACA
>ML660214.1:1842611-1862977 GCA_007570785.1 Antilocapra americana
ACACACACACACACACACACACACACACACACACACACACACACACAATCTAGTCCATAACTGTGAAAGTCTAGAGAATCATCACTTTGGTCAATATGAAAGGAAATCAAGCACTGATTACACACACGATAATAAAAATTGGGCCGCCCCTATACTAATTTATAATGAAAAATTAGTCTCACAATTATAAGTTCAGTGATCTTGGGCTCCTTATTAACCTGCTGAACCTCACCACTCTTTCTTAATAATGAAGAGAAAGTCAGGAACTGATGGGCCATCTGCTTGATATCAGCTTTAGGCTTCCTGGACAAGGATGGATCATTACAAAAGCCTCTAACTACCTGAGCCTCTCTTAACCACCAGGTTTCCACTGAAGAAGACATTGATCCTTTGTTCCTAGCCTAAGGGCTTTGTTTAGAGATTCTGGAAGATTGAGATTTATCCTCTGGACAAAAATGTGTGTCTCTAACTAGTAAATGATTAACTAAGTTTACTATCAAAAGGCAATCCAAGAAAACCTTTAGTCCTTCAGGGATTGGCCATCATTTTTGGTTTTCCATCCTTCTTGTTCCTGCTTTCTTCTCTTGATCTGTGTTTTAATCATTCCATATTCCTAGTACCCAGCTGGTCATACATACATTACAGCTCTTAGTGTTGGTTGAACTGAACTAAAATAAGTTACAATACATGAAAGTTTATAAATTTTTATTCTCTTTAATTTTAACAGGTTATTAGGTGTGTTGATGATGCTTTGAATTAACAACCACACTTTTACAACAAATGAATCTGGAAGATAATTTTTTGTGAATAGAGCCATATTCAGAAGGAAAATAACATCCAGCCTACAGAAACTGAAATTAAATTTTTATATTTATATCAGGGAACCAGATGTATTTTTTTTCCAAAACTAATATTAGGTCAACATACTGGCTGAAACACAAATACAAAAATTGGTTTTGCCAGTTGTACTGAGTCATATTTTCCTATTTTATATATTTTTCTTACATTTTATTCTACCATAAGAGTCACAGTATTATTCCTTAATAAACGTTGTAGTAAAGAAATGATGGTGCAGCCCACAAAAATCTGCCAATGTTGACCTGTGATCACAGATGTTATGCCACTTAATGCTGAAAGTGTCCTACATTTTTCAAACTGTAATTAATTTTCTGTAGTGCTTCAAATAATATATTCAACTTCTCACTTTTAATTAAGATTCCTTTTCTTGCTCTGAGTTTAAATTATGTTCTGAAAGCAGGCTTTGTCAATTGCATTTTCATGTGAAAAATATAATTATGAACTAAATTTTGTTAGTGCCATATTCATATTTTTAATAATAAAGTTGTGAATAAAAAGTGAACAATGATTCTGATACACATTTAAAATGTTTCATTATATAAGTAGAGTAGATTAAATCTAGAATATACTGATAATGCTTATGTATCCTGGTTTTCTAAAAATACAAATGAATTTCCTTGGTTTTTTTATATAGCCAGTTAGCATACTATAAACAAATCTTTAGGAGCGTAAATATAAGTAGAGAAAATAAACATTATATAAAAATGTTCTATAAATCTTTCCATTAACCTCTGAATGCAATTATTTAAATTGCAAGTATTCAACTACAGAGTTATCAAAAAGGATTTAAAAATTTAGAGCAGTCTTTTAAAAAAAATATTAAGTTTAAGACACTGATACTGTATGCCTATTGGGTTATTACAGAAAACAAAGATGCTTAAAGGTGATATTTCTTTTCATACCAAAAGGTCTTAGAGATATGATGTTTTCTACAAGAGCATTCCAAAGTCCATTTTCTAGATTCTCAAGTGTTAAGTGGCAACTGCAGCCATAGTTGCAATTTCTGAATAGTGCCTTTGTGAAACCTAGAGATTTATCAGTCTTGGCTTCATGAAATGTCTTAATCCTGAGTTTATGAATCATAGCCACAGGCCTCAGAATAGCAGTTACCCTGGTAGGGCAGTGTATTGTTTGAGTATTATTCCTGACGATCTATTCTGCAACTCTCCTTTCTAATTTTTTCAGCAGTTTTCTAAACAACTACTTTTCTAAATCTCTTCCATTTGAAAATAACTTACATATCTTTATTTCCGGGGCTGAAACCTAAAGGACACATTATACATTGTTTTGTTTAATGGATTAGAAAAAAGTTTTGACACTGAAAACAATAAAAAGAGAATGAAAGCTGGACAGAAAATAAGCTTGGCTTACCACTCATTGGCTTCTCAATAGTTTACAATGCTGTGTTGACATCAGATAGTATCATGGGTTTTATCCTGGATCCTTTAAGTCAAAATCTGGGCATTTACCCTGAAACCAGGGAAGACTGAGGAACACATGTGGACCTCTCAATTTCATGTGTTCCTGGTGAAAGGATCAAACAAATTGTACCAAGTTGTATCACCATGTACCAATGCTTAGCTCATTGGAGGATTCAGGATCTGAGAAGCTGTCACGGCACTGGGCTGCACGTGACAGCTAAATGAGTGGGGAATAGTTCTGCTGTGAAAGGAATGTAGCACTTCTCTGCAACAGGAGAAGGGCCATTTTCCCCATTAAAATGTTATGAATGGCAAACTAAATAACCATGTTGTCTCTGTTCTGGGTACCTCCAGAGGAGAAGGTGTTATTATTCAACAACATCGCTGATGTTGAATAATAATCTGCTACTGACCTTGGTCTTTCTGGAGCCTTTGGAGGAATGACTAGTGGGGCTCCTGTACAATGGCTATGGGAATAACTGTGATTTAAAGACCTTGTACAATGTACCTTCTATTTTCAACATTTTTTCTGCCTTTATGGGAAATTTCAGATTAAAAATGGAGATACACATCCAAGCAATCTTTTACATTCTTGGCTTCTCAAGACTTTTTCAGAACTGTAGGGGATATCAGAGTCATACGAGTTAACATAATACATCCCATAAATGGTTCTTGGTATTAGACAGATCTAGACACTTGGATTCCTTGTTACTCACTTAGTAGCTGTGATCTGGTCTGAAAAATGGGAACCACAATACATCACTCTGAGGACTGCAAAATTAACAACATAATTGAAGTCCATGTTTGAGGATATTTGGTAAATGTTAATTCATTCTTTTCTCCCCACTCAACCTCTTGTTACCCTCACGCTGGTTTGCAAAAAAAAAAAAATGCTTTTGTAAAATGACAAGGTGAAACACTGGCAACTTTTATAAACACCTGCTTATAGAGTTCCATATAGTTGGAATTTTATATTTAGATTAGAATTCAGAGTATGAAATGGAGACAGAAGGTCTAGAAGTGTTTTGTTAAGCAAGGCTTTAGAAGCAAACTTCAGAAATTAATAAAAGTTTTTAGATAATCCATATTTTATCTCTCTATAACAAGGTAACAGTTTTAATTATGGGAATAATCACTTATCAATTAATTTTTCTGCCCATAAATACTTTATATTCCAATATTTCTGGCAAGAATGTGCTAAAAAAACCAATTTGATACTTGATTGATAAATGACCAACCAAGAGACTAATGTCTAGTTGAAAAGAACTAATCTGAAGCTAGCCAATCAATAGATGTTAATTTGAAAAGTTTCCTGATAACTGTCCATATATATCTATTTTAAATTGTGGGAATTTTTGTCTATATTTATTTGGCAAAAATGTCTTTTATACTGATGGAATTTCATTTATGCTCATCAGAGAACCTATCAGCCTGTGGAACTTCATTCATGCTCACTAGGTTGTTTGTCATTCTACAGAGTTCTTTGCTTATTTTTCTACTCCAACAGCATGACTGAACCCCTCTGAAGCACCGTTATGTTGTTCATGTCTTCCTGGAGCTTCTGCTAGAGAGTTCTCTCATGCAGAGTGTGGGTTGGGAGCTAGATCCACCTGAGACAGAATTCCTCTTCTTCCAGACTTACTAAATCATTGCTTAAACTTGGAGCCTCAGTTTCTCCATATGTCTTCAACATGGGATTATCATTTACTTTATATGGATTCTTAGAAAATTCTAAGATAATGTATGAAAAATATTTTTTGCACATAGGAAGTGCTTAGTAAAAGAACTGTTCTAGTTGAAGCTCATGGAGTCTGATACCTCGGGCTGGTCCTGGTTAAGGAGTCATCAATCATTTCCCCATTGGAAATGATAAGATGAATTCAAGACATGAAGTAGTAGACTTCCTACAAATATTCAGTTTCTTTGCTGATCAGTAGAGTTTTTTATTTGTTTCAAAAAATCAAAAAAAGAGGAAAAAAGAGTATTAGAATTCCTACCAAAATTGGGAAAGGACAGATATGCATAGTTTGGTGTTAGCTCCTCAATTCAATCTTTTTTTGAAGGACAAGGTAAGAATTATCATATATCCCTACAAGTTCATTGTGTTGACCAGCAGATGAAGCTCTGTTTTCATTCCAACAGAACTTGTGCAGATACCTGTAGTTTTTGTTATGCACAAAAAACAACATTCCTGAAAGCTAGCCATTGAGTTGAAAAGGTAACAGAGCATGGAATAGATACTGGAAAGCTAACTGGGAATTGATCCCATTCTAAACTTCTGACTTGTCTAAGAGAGGCAGAATTTATGCCTATATTTTTAAATTAAATTGACTGTCAACCCTACATCAGTGTTATCTTTTAATTATTCTGTGTGAGAAACCTTAGTGACTTGTCTACATTTTTAAATAGTGCTGTAAAGATTGCACTGAGCACTAATTTAACCTCCCTTTAGCTAGATCTATTTGGATGTTCACCAAAGGCCATTCAACAGCATAAGTGACATTTATTAACGTTTAACATTAGAAGACATTATATTTCACGTTAAACATATTATCATAAAGATTACAATTACATTTTCATAACAACACACCTAAAGCTTCAAAAGCCTTTATGTCACATGTCAAATCATTAGACATTTCAAAGAAAGAAAGTGATTTCAAAAGCTTTGCATTTCTCATTATGTTTATTTTCCCAACAACTTACTAGGACTACATTGTATTTCAGAATTTCATGAATAATGAAGGCAGATTTCAAGGAACATCAGAGTTATGATGGCATCCTTAACTTGACGTTCAAAGAAAAATCTGAAAGTACATGCATGGCTGGTTTTATCTAGAACTGCACCTAATTTAAACTCAGCTCTTTATTTTTCCCTGAAGTATCTGCTGTATTTGATATATCTTTAGTTTCCATAAGCTGTTTACACCTGCTTAATATCGAGGGCATTACATACTCAGAATAATTTAAACCAATTTGATGAACTGATTTGAATAACGATAAAGAAAAGTAATCCAGCAGAATCAGAAAAGCACGGCATTTTAGAGCAGAAAGAATTATTAGAATTCATTCTCTTCCCTTATCCCTCTCTCTCCTTAACCTCAAAGGTAAAGCCTATGTCAAGGTCCTATTGTTAGTGGCAGAGCCTAGTCTGGAACCAATGGCTCTCAATTCTTAGATGAATGCTCTTTCCATAGTGCCATGTTGGCAAATAGGTAAAGCACAGGGCTATTTCTACTCATCATGCTCTAACAATTCTAAACTGTGATGTGCAAACGACTGACTATTGCACTAAATAAAAGGATATCACAATTAGTATTCTATTTTCATTGTTCTTTTGGTTAATTAAGATTGAGTGCTGTACCACAACCTACAGCCTTAGAGTCCTGTAATAATATTAGTGTCCACTGTCATCTCCTTATGGTTTTCCCTCAGCTACTATAATCATCCAACAGCCTATGTATTCATCAGCCAACTTTGAAAACTTGAGTAGGTCTGACCTGATAGAGTCCTAATTCTTTCTGTTCAAAAAGTGCAGAGGCATACAAGGAAGTGTATACCTAATTTATACCCAACTGGGCTACAACTCTGAAGTCTGCAGGGAGCAGATTCTGGGCTCCCTGGAAGGTGAGCTATTTTACATTGAAAGTAATGACTGACTGGCTTTTTTGAAGGCAGAAAAATGCTTTACACACTTATCTCCAATTTTTCCTTGAGCGGCTGCTAGAACCACTGAAGCCTAAGAGTATACATACTATCTGTCATGGTGCACAAACCCAGATTTCCTATGGATAGCCTTCCTTTTATGAAGAGAAAAGAGAAGTACAAAACAAAAGAGAAAAAGCCAAGAAGAAAGATTGGGTCATAACCACAAAAAGAAGTGATCAAATCAGGGCAAAGGGAATTATACGTGGTTTGGAAGATCAGTAACATTGTTCACTGCTCGTGTTTATTGCTTTTCTTTTGTGCCAGATATGTTCCTTTATTCTAAAGCTAGTGCCCTGTAGTGTCAAATGGATAAATCAATACCATCCCTTTTAATATCCTTTGACTTTCCATTTTAAGCAACATTTTGAAGCCATTTCTCTCCTACAGTGTATTTCATCAATCAAACCAATGAATGTTACTATGTGACCAGGAAAATGCATTCGTTTTGCTCAATGAAAAAAAAAAATCTATGATATTTTCACATATATGACACAAAACTAGATCTTACTATTCTCAGGGATAAGAGAGAGAGGGCAAAGATAATATAACTTTCTTTAAGGCAACAATATATTTTCAATAAATATACCAGGCAGGCATACATCTGAATGATTAGACACTTTCAAACATTTGCTACTGCTCAGAAGCTTTCAAAATTTTTTCTTTTGACCTACATTTCCAGGGGAAGTTTATAAATCTCTTAAGAAATTTAGTTTCATTTATTTACAGATTTCATTCTCTTTTGGCCCACAGGGCTAATAATCATGTTTATTTTCTAATAACCCTTTTCTCAACACTTAGCACAAAATATAATTAGGCTATTTTAAAACATCAAATACAAATTTATTTTCAAAGAACAAAAATCTGGAACTTGATTCTGAAATAATTGTGAAGGAACATGAGTCATATCCTACAAACAACGTCAAAACAGAGATTCTAATGATTCTTGTTTGAAACAATAAAGTTAAATTTGAAACAGATGTGTAATATACAGCTGTTGCAATATATTGGTTTAAAATACAGTTGGACCTTCTATCTCTGGTCCTATGCCCACATGTCTACCTACAGTTCAACTTACCATTCTAGCACAGAGGCCTATATTGCTTAAAGATATTCTGAGTACTTGATCATGTTCTTGATTACCTTAAGCTCAGAGAATTTCACTTCATTGTTAGAAGATGATTTTAGCTTTATGGTATTCCATAGATTGATTCCACTCTCACTTCTTACCATATGCTTAGAACCATATCTTCATGACACAAATTAAGAGTAATTAGATTCATTCATGGCTATACAAATATTGCTTTGTTGAATGACACATATTTTCACAAGCTTTAAAAGTACTCATTTTTTGCTTAAGAATTAAAATAATTTTTCCCTGTGAAGTATCCCCATGAAATTTCCACCCTAATTCTAGACTTTTTAATAGATATGTGGTCACCTGCTTCTCTCCAGTAGTTAACTCTGATCACAGTCTTATATGAGATTGTATAATTAGGGCAAAGGGACATTGACTTTGCATAGCTATACCTTTCATTGTGCTGTTAAATGTTCTTCTTTAAAGGAGAGAAACCCCTAACATTTAAGAGCCTGCTTATATTTGTTTTTACATGAAAGATAATTTAGTATAACAGAGAATTTTTAAAAATATATTAGAAGCCTTACAATTTTATTCTTGACAATGCTTCTTTTTAACACAGTTTAGTTATACTAACTTAAAGTGCTTAAATATGTAGAAATATCATTGCATCTTATACCTCAATCAGCTCTTCCAAAAAAGTAATTTCTTTCATATCTTAAACCTATGATTTTCATTTTATTTCCATTTTATGGAAGAGTTTTAGACTTTTAGTTTTATTGATTTCTGTCTTTTATTTGGTTTATATACACTGATATTTCTTTTGGGTTTAGATAAATTTAAACTATTTCCCAATAAAACAAATGACAAAGTGTGCTATTAGGAGAGAAATTTAATTTTAACTATCCTCCATTTCATTTTGAAACTGCTAAAACTGATTATTGAAGTCCCTTCCTCATGTCACCTGAAATAAGGGAAAAAGTATTCACCATTTATATCTGTGCTCATACCTGCCTCAAAAGTTAATTCACATATATAATAAATATTAAGGACAGAAAAGACAATAGAAATGATTATTTTTCTCATATTTCAAAAGCATAGTAAATTCAATCATGGTTGCTTAGACTCATTAACTATATGCAATCATTATGCTCAGTAGAATATTAAAATAGACTCCATTTTTTATCCTTTAACATTAGAAAAATTTCCAATATTTTTGTTTCAATTCCATTCGTTTTCCTCATATACTTTTGAGTCTGTAATACCCAAAGTACAATTCATGCTGCCTTAACAAGGTACACTTAACACTTAGTTAAACAATTTCATCTAATCTCTAATGCGTGCTGCTAGCTTAGTGCTTCTGAAATTGTCTTTTCTACACCATTAAGGTAATAGAAGTCCCATTTGATGGATGTTCTAAACTCTTTAGAGTTCTTTATCTACATTTATATACATTTTCCTTGGTTAGGCTTTATCACATTCCAGATCACAACAGTTTTGTTTCATCATTATTTACTAATTTCTCATGAAGTTCCATTACCGAAAACATATATAGCCTGAAATCTAATTGTTGAAAGTGTCATTTTTAGTATTCATTATTTAAAAACTAAAATTTAAGTTTCACTTTAGGACACCAGTATACTCTTAAGACATTTACCGCCCCCCAATAAATTGCACAGTTAGCTAAATACATAAATACCTAAGTATTAAATAAAAACTAAATACATAAGTACATTTAGATACAAAGTTAGGTCTTTAATAGATATGAATCAGGTGACTGGCTTTTATTCTACAAAAAAATATAGAGTCAGTTCCTAAGGATCTTTTCCACATAATTCAATTTGAAAAAATGATGAACTGATCTCATGAGAGAGAGAGAGTGTGTGTGTGTGTCTGTGTGTCTCAGTCATGTCTGACTCTTTACAACCTATAGACTGTAGCCCACCAGGCTATTCTATCCATGGGATTCTCCAGGCAAGAATACTGAAGTGAGTTGCCATTCCCTTCTCCAAGGGATCTTCCCAACCTAGGAATTGAACCTGGGTGTCCCACATTGCAGTCAGATGCTTTACCATCTGAGCCACCAGGGAAGATCCTAAAAAAATTGTACAGTTAGCAATTAAATATATAAGTACATTTGGGTACAAGGTTAGGTCTTTAATAGATAAGAATAAATGACTGGCTTTTATTCTACAGAAAATATAGAGTCAGTTCCTAAGCATCTTTTCTACATAATTCAATTTGGAAGATGATCAACTGATGTCATGAGTGTGTGTGTGTGTGTGTGTGTGTGTGTGTGTGTGTGTGTGTGTGTGTACTAATGTATGTGTGGGCCTGTGAGTGTAAGTAAGCACTCAGGCTCACTGTATGCTGAACAGTCTTGTCTCCATAACCAAGTCCTGCCTTCCATGCCTAGAGACACAGATTTAAAACATATATTTTGAGAAATTATGTTCGGATATAAAGTTCTGGGAAGAAACAATAAAAATGATAAATGCAGTCAACCCTTGTTTATGGAGCAGAGAACAGACTGCTGGGGTTTTATATTATATGCCTCAATAATTAAGGCCCATTAGAGAATTAGACTGACAACCTCTCTTCCATGTTTACATCAGAAATCAGCCAGTGGCCAGGTCCAGATGTCCTTCAGAAGGAGGTAAAGGAAGCTAAACTGTTCGCAATAAGATCTGGATGAGTACATTTTTATGCATAGAAAGGATGGAATCTCTGTAGCCCTCACCCCGGAACTCTCTGTTACTCACTAAGCACCAAGGAAATACAGCTCCAAGACTTTGCTCCTTTCTTACTAGTTGTAGTTGGTGATGGTGGAGTACTGTGGTGGTAGTAAACAGAATTACTGAGTCTCTGCTTATAAAAACATTAAACCACCCAAACATAGTGAGAAGTTAATAATGACCTATTCCTATTAGTAAATTAAACAAGAGGCATCATATTAATGAATAAAGGAATAAAAGCGGAGACAAGCTCCACAGGAGTGTATGTTCTTATTATGGTTCTGAATACACGAAAACCAGTGAGAATTACTTGACCCAAAGAATATGTAACGAATGTCACTCCATACTGAAACTCAATAGATATGTTGGATGCACACATAAATTCCTAAATAACAATTGAATTTTTCACACTATTGACATGTTTTCGCCGCACACTCTTTGTAAATATCTGAACATTTCATTAAAAGATATACTGAGTGAAGCTGGTAGATTGTCCAGATCCAGTTAATCAGTGTAAAATAATCATAGATAATATAAATCAGAATCACATCTGTCTTAGATGCTTTTTTTTCACCTTTATGCCAGGTTAAGAGCATTGTTAGTGAATGGTATTATTGGATATTAGGAGTACTAGCTACAAATCCAAATTGTTCGATCATAATATTCAGATTCATTAAGTTTCTAATCATCTCATTTATAGGAGCTATTCAAGGATTTCTAATTGAATTTATGACCTTGTACAAAAATCATATCACAAACCCCTTTATGTTTACTCATATAAGCCTAGTTATTTTACTCCTATATTTATTTTTGCATCATAGTATTTTTTGGGTACTCTAAAAAGAGATGACTTATTTAAGAAGTTAATGAACTCATGCAAAACTTACTTCTATTATCTTCACATTTAATTACAAGTTCTTATTTATGTCATCACCTTAGCAAGGACTACAAGTATTGTCGAATGTCAGCCTCTTATCTATTTTCCTCAGCTTTTAAATATAATAAAGTACGTGGATTCTTTATTCAGTATCTCAGATCTCCTTTCTTTCATGTCACAAAAGATAAATTCACATGTCCATACTGACAACATCACAGCTTTGAAAATGCATCCACTCGTTTCCTTATAAATAGTTCAGTCACTTACTTTAATCTATCTTCCTCTGCCCATCACTCCAATGTCAAGCTTACAAGCTTAAGAATGCACTTTTCTCTACTACTAGTTTTAAAGCAAGAGTCCAAAAGTCTATTCATTTAACTAACACACACTGACAGAAGTAGCATTTGGACTGACAGGATGTCAATCCATATGCATTTGCATCTAGGAATATCTGATAGTGGTGCCACGGCATTTTTGTTTTGATGAGCACTTAGTACTGCATTTTTGTTTTGATGAGCACTTAGTACTAACAATGACAAGGGTCTACCCTTCCTAAGATGTGGGTAGGCTAAATGGATGCTGAATTATCCATTTTACTTCTTTGTGTGTTTTCATTTTTTCAGTAGAGTCATCCTTAATCCATACCTTCTACATAGTTCTGTTGTTCAATCCCAGAAACTATATATATATGGTTTATTTGTTTCATCGATTTCAGCCAAGTTTTTCTTTCTTTAATATCAACCTTACAGAGCCCCCATCTTTGAGTTTATTACAGTTCAAAACAAAACTAAAACAAAAGGAGAACTTCCCTGGTGACTGAGTTGTAAAGAATCTGCCTACTAATGTGGTTTACTTAGATTCAAACTCTGGACCAGGAAGGTCCCCTGGAGAAGGAAATGGCAACTCGTCACTCCAGTATTCTTGCCTGGGAAATCCCATGGGCAGGGAAGCATGGTGGGCTATAGTCCTTCGGATTGCAAAGAGTAGGACAAGACTTAGCAACTTAACAACAACAACTAAACCAAAGAAGGAACTTACACAACACCCACAGATCAGAGTTTCCAGAGAGACTGGAAAATTCCCAAAGGTCATACAATCAACCTTGAAAGAAACTGACTTTGAAACCTATTTATAACCTAGTATCTGGCTTGAAAAGTCCTTGAGTTGTCCTAAAGTAAACAGAAGATAATCAAATTAACTGAAGCAGGTACTAAAAAGTTGATTTGTGAAGTTAACCATTTTACCAATTCTTTTTTGAAGTAGTACCTGCTCATAATCAGGGATTGTTGTGAATTTCTATAGGCTATGTACAAGACATTTCTGCCCAACACTCAATGTCATCACTTTCTCAGAGTTACAGAACATTTTTACTTTCCAATGTATAATTTCCTTTTCATTTGTAAGACCTCTCTGTTGCAAACTGGTGATGATATTGGGAGTTACTGTGTAGATTCTAGCTACAAAATAGCTAGTTCAGCTATTGAATTGAATTTGCATTCTTTTTCTCCCTGTGTGGAGTTCTACCCAAAACACGGAAATCATCAACATCATGAACTAGAACTCATATTTCCCAATATTAACTTGAGAAGTAAGTTAGGTTTTATAGCTTGAAAATCACAAGTCTCTTCTGGATCTGACATCATCATAAATCACAAAACTGCAGTTATAAGCTTTTGCAGTTATAACTTCCATATCTCAAATAAATTGTCTACTCTATAAGTCTATCATTTAAGAAATCAGTGAAATTTAACTTGTTTTAAATTAATCAATCAACAAACAACTGAACATTTATCTGTTACTACAGTAAAATATAACATCGCCTGTTACTCACATGGCACCGTGCGGAGGTAGAGGTTGTCACGAATGATTTGCTGAAGTTCATGGTCCACAGAACCCTTCTGAAATCGTAAGTTGAGGTAGTGACGAAGATCCTTATCAACAATTCCTCCTAGAATGATACAGTTGGAAAATAAGTATGTAATTTGATTCTGTCATAAACATACATAAAACTTGCATTATCTCACATTGCTCTTTTGACCTTCTGAAACATTTATCATACATACTAATAAAAGATAACATTTACTAAGATAATTATCCACCAAGTCGGTGCTCAGTGTTTTACATGCACTACTTCATTTTTCATTTAGAATGAAGTATGTATCACAGCAAAAGACACATATCATTCTTGAACTGAATATATATAAAATGTCATAGCATATCTCATTGTGAGGCTAAAAAGATCTTTTTCTTTTAACTTCCCACATTTCCTTTCCCCCAGTCTTTCTGTTTATACATTTGACTACTCTGTGTAACTTATACAAGAGAAATCTATGCTATTTGCCCTTTTGAGACTGGCTTGGTTCACTCAGTATGTCTTCAAGTTTTGAAAAGATTTTTAAGTTATTTAAAGTTACTCTGGATTTGAATAAGTAGGGTGATATTAAAAGTTAAAAAAAAGAATTACACTAATATTAATGTTTTACTATCTTTACAAAATGAATAAAAGTAATGCATCTGTTGTATAAAATACAATCATGCTTTTTAATTATAATGTTTGAAAGATTTTAAGTATTTTTAGAGTTTATTATTAGTATAGAAGTAATTTTGAGTACCCTTTTAGTTCAATTCAGTCACTCAGTCATGTCTGACTCTTTGCGACCTCATGAACCACAGCACGCCAGGCCTCCCTGTCCATCACCAGCTCCCAGAGTCCACCCAAACCCATGCCCATTGTATCGGTGACGCCATCCAACCATCTCGTCCTCCATCATGCCCTTCTCCTCCTGCCCTCAATCTTTCCCAGCATCAAGGTATTTTCAGATAAGTCAGCTCTTTGCATCAGGTGGCCAAAGTATTGGAGTTTCAGCTTCAGCATCAGTCCTTCCAATGAACACCTAGGACTGATCTCCTTTAGGATGGACTGGTTGGATCTCCTTGCATCAAACAAACAGGGCTTTCGGTAAGGAAACCAATACTGTGAATTTATCACAGATTATTTTCATGTTTAAAAATAATTATGTTAAATTATGAAAATTTATCTAATGAAGGCCTTTGTTTTTCTAATACTTGGAAGAATGAATTATAAATAAAAATATCTATAAAATATAAATAATAAGAATTTCTAAAACCCTGATCTTTTCAAACATATTAGGGTAATTTAGCCAAGACAAAAATTTGAAGACAGAGGAAATTAGACATCTGTGATAGAAGGAAATGGCAACCCCTGCCAGTATTCTTCACTGGGAAATTCCAAGGACAGAGGAGTCTAGTGGGCTACAGTTCAAGGGGTTGCAAGAGTCACACATGACTTGGTGACCAAGCCACCACCTCCATAATAGTTGCAAAAATCACATTCTCTTCAAATCCTTTTTAATCTCAAAATCACAATTCATTAACAATCTCTTTGCACCACCATGACAACATAAAACAACATTATGTGAGTGTGCATATATGCAACACAAATACCTTTTACACAAACAGTAAATACACTTGAAAACTATATATTGCTACATTTCTGAGGTTTACAAATTTATTTTTTCAGTTGCCTCTAATATGCTGGTACAGTCTGAGCAAGATGCCATACAAAATAGTATTTTTAACTGAACTATCAAAATTCCTGCTCTTCAGTGTTTCTCATATATTTTAGTCAGTAGTTATTTTCCTACCCAATATGATAGCAGAAAACAAATGACAGGAAAACTTATTGCTTATAGAATGCACATATTACATCCAGAATGCTTGCACATATTATTTTCCAAATTCAAAATCATTTTTTCAATCAAAACAGTGCAGCAATCAGAAATGAAAGTAACTGGAAACTACCATCACAGTATTGATTATCTATGGTTTATATCTCCACTTGCCCTGCATTTCCGTAGGTCTCGGACTTACAGACATCATGCTGAACTAATTAAAACTAGATATCCTGAAATTCTGTTTTCCTTCCTTGGTCTTTCATGGTCAGAAGAAAATGTCTACCCTTGTTAATTCAATATAGATGTTGAGCAATCATCATTCTTGACTCTTCTCAACTCTCTTCTGCCTAGTTATGAGTCTAGAGGTCTTTCAGCAACTGTACTTCTCTTCTCTTTTCTTTCCGTCTAATATGTGTGGGGCGTTGGAAAAGATCCTGGTGCTGGGAAAGACTGAAGGTGGGAGGAAAAGAGGATGAGATGGTTGGATGGCATCACCAACTCAATGGACATGAGTTTGAGTAAACTCTGGGAGTTGGTGATAGACAGGGAGGCCTGGAGTGCTGCAGTCCATGGGGTGGCAAAGAGTTGGATACGACTGAGTGATGAACTGAACTGAATATGTGGGGCATGTAAAGTGATGGGATCCTTTCTGGCAGCCTGAGAAAATGCTTAACTATAGAATAACAGATGTGGTCTGTCCACTAAAGTAGGCTAGAATCATTCGCCTAATATAACATGGATAAGCTCAAAAGCTGGCTTAAAACTAAACATTCAAAAAAGTAAGATCATGGACTCCGGCTGGTCCCATTACTTTATGGCAAATAGATGGGGAAACAATGGAAACAGTGAAAGACTTTATTTTCTTGGGCTCCAAAATCCCTGCGGATGGTGACTGCAGTCATGAAATTAAAAAACGCATGTTCCTTGGAAGAAAAGCTATGACATACGTAGCAGCGTATTCAAAAGCAGAGACATAATTTTCCTAACAAAGGTCGGTATAGTCAAAGCTATGGTTTTTCCAGTAGTAATGTACAGGTGTGAGAGCTGGACCATAAAGAAGGCTGAGTGCTGAAGAACTGATGCCTTTGAACTGTGGTGCTGGAGAAGACTCAGAGTCCCTTGGATAGCAAGGATATCAAACCACTCAATCCTAAAGGAAATCAACCCTGACTATTCTTTGGAGGGACTGATGCTGAAGCTTCAATACTTTGGTCACCTGATAGGAAGAACCAAATCACTGGAAAAGATACTGATGCTGGGAAAGACTGAGAGGAGAAGGAGAAGGGGGCAACAGTGAATGAGATGGTTGGATGGCATCATCAACTCAATGGATATGAGTCTGAGCAAACTCTGTGAGATAGTCAAGGACAGGGAAGGTGGCATGCTTCAGTCTATGGGGTCGCAAAGAGTCAGACATGACTGAATGACTGAACAACAACAAGCTGTCTCAAAAGTTTATTTACCTAAGAAAACAACAACAAAGATGGTTGTCTATTCATTCAGGGACTGGCTGTTTCTTTTTTTCCATGGAAAAACCTGCAGAAGTTTCTGAGAATTAATATAAATTTTCTTCCATTAACTAAAATGAATTCTCACATTTGTTTTGGAAGGTCTTTCTTGGCCTCATATTTCACTAATACTTTATCATCCTTCACAGTTTATCATAGTATCTTTCAGATAAGGTAATTTTATTAGTATTTACCCCCTATCTTTATTATGAAAAATTCTGCTGGTTGCTTAACCCAATATTTTCTGTATTCTTTTTTATTTAGAGCCAGTTTAGTGTCAGGCCTATAACATGGATTTCAGACCCAGGACATGGATCATGGTTGTCTGAAACTATCATACAGTCTAGTTCCCTACCTCCTCAGCTGCCCTTGCAACTTTCAGCATCTCTGTCCTGGCCATGGAGACCTAACACAGAAGGAGGGGGTTTCTTTATTCATTAAACTAAAATTTATATCTGACATCAAGACCCTCTGCATCCACTCCATTTTGGCTAGACTGGGTATTCTTGTTTTGGACTTCCATGGACTCTTTGCTCTCTGCTAGACTTGATATTCTGATCACAAACCACAAAGGGAGCTGAACAGGGGAAATATCCAACATGCTAAGGATACTGTAGTAAAAGTTAGAAACAGCCTAGGTGTTTAATGGCTTCACTGAGCAGCTAAAATATCGGCAACTACACAGCTTAGAATATGTGTTATAAGAGAAAAAGTAAATACTCATTTCTTAAAACTATTATGGTTTTGGTTATTTGCAATTATACATGATCCCAATCAATAAATTGAATGAATAGAAAAGTTTTGTGTACATATGTATACACAAAATACATACACTTTTAAAGGCATATTTTTTTCTTAATTAGATATTTCAATAAAGAAGGATTAAGCAACAGATACTGGGCAATGTTTGAGCTGAAAAATAGAGCCTCTATCTTAAGAGTATCTGATTTTAGGTATATCAGTACACATTTTAGAGCAAACTAAAAAATCGAGTGCCATATACTGATTCTTAATAAATATTATATATAATGAAAATAAAAAATAATCTGCTATCTTATTTGCCCTAGATATAATTTTTGGTTTTATTATTATCGTTTTTAGAGTTTCTGTTTTGTCATTTGTTAGTAATACCTAGATCTGGTAGCTTATAGAATACCTGCATCAATCATTCTGTCAGCATAGCACTGTGACGCTCACCATACCGTTGCATGTTTTAGCCATTTAACTCTTCTCTTCAAAAAAAATTCATTAGTTCTTGCTTATGACTGTATTTTAATAATTATTGAGTTTTTTCACTTAACTGAAAATTATTTCCTTTATTTTACAAAATAAAATAATAGATTAAAATATATACTACCTTCTCAAATAACATATTTGTCAATAAGACATCTGGGGAAAATATGAAGCCTGTGATTCTGCTTCTAAAGAACATGTACCTAATTCTCATAATCTACAGTCTGAAGACAAAACTTCTTAGCCCAAAGCAGTCAGGTATTTTCTCAGCAGAGCCCAGACAAGCTTTTCAATCTGATATCAAAGTATGACCTAGGAATAACCCTAGGAAAGAACTTAATCCAAATTCTTCATATTGCAAGTAAAGAAAGTGAGGCTCACACAAATTATTTGGCACTGGGTTCAGAGCAAAGATGGGGTGGGAAGTGGGAGAAGAATAGGGAGCAATTTCAGTGGATTATTTAAGGAGAAAACTATAAATGTTACACCTTGAAAATGGCATGCATCTCACAGTTTCTACACTTTTCATAAATGTCTCCAGTATAACTGTTCTGTTTCCTCCACTTTGAATGCTCAGATAGGGGCAGCAAAGGAAGAAGATATGCAACTTAGCTCAAATGGACAGAAACTCCTTGGCATATTCCTTCAGAAAAACTGCTTGTTCTAGTCATGTAGCAATCTTCCTAAGGTTGAATAAGAAATACATCAGGCTCTATAATACTTGTGCCAAGGGTCTGACTGCTAATAGCTGGCAAGGGTAGTCCCATTACTCATTTGTGGGCAGGATGGTTGACTCAAATTTTCCTGTCCCTTGAGTCAAATGCTTCTCAAATCAATATGCACCTTAAAAATTTGTAAGCTAGGGAGAGTAATTCACTGATTGGGACAGTGCTGTGTATGTATGAAAAAGAAGGTGGAGATGACTAGCAAGTTAGAAGGTGGAGATGACCAGCAAGTCAAAGTCTGGTTCATTCTGTCATTTATTCATCCAGTGCTTCAGCCAAATGAGCCTATTCTAACATTCTATTGACCTTATATTTCCTTCTCTATAACTCATTTTTTTTTCTTTACATGCCATAAAATCCTGAACTGGGCATTTGATTTTTGTTTGCACGTTTGTACCTTTGAAAGAATCGATGCTTTCAAACAGTCAAGCTGGAGAAGACTCTTCAGAGTTCTTTGGACTATAACGAGATCAAACCAGTCAATCCTAAAAGAAATCAACTCTGAATATTCATTGGAAGGATTGATGCTGAAGTTGAAGCCCTGATACTGTGACCAACTGACGCGAAGATACAACTCATTGGAAAAGACCCTGATGCTGGGAAAGACAAAAGAAGAAGGGAGCAGCAGAGGATGACATGGCAAGTTAGCATCACTGGCTCAGTGGACATGAATCTGAGCAAACTCCAGGAGATAGTGGAGGACAGAGGACCTGGGGTGCTATAGTCCACAGGGTCACAAAGACTCGGACACGACTTAGCAAGTGAACAACAGAAATGTTTTTGCTTTATCTTTATAATACCTCCTTTTGGTAAGAGCACTCTGATTTCACTTTTCAAGTTATGTATCTCTCACATTCTGTATAATGTAGTTAGACCTGTAGTCACTTTTCCCTGTTCTCTCTTATCCAATTAAACTTTTTTTTCCCTAGAAGTTGTCTTTTAAAACATGTTTATTTATTTATTCTTATTTATTTGGCTGTACCAGGTTTTAGCTGCAGTACATGGGATATTTAGTAGCAGCATGCAAAATCTCAGTTGCAGCATGTGGGCTCCAGTTCCCTGACCAAATATTGAACCCCGGTCCCCTGTATTGAGAGCATGGAGTCTTAGCCACTGGACCACCAGGAAAGTCCCTAGAAGTTGTCTTTATAAGTGGAGTTAGACAAGGATATGAATGCAAATGAATACATTCTGAAAGCAGAACCTTGAAAAGTATACCCATCACTTTTGCTTCCAGGACACACAGAATTGCCCCTTTTCTATGCTTTTCTAGTCAATTTCTCCCACTTCCCCTTTGTTGTTTTCTACTAAAGAAACATTATGGATAAGAAAACCTTCCCTATGATACTACCAGTTTAATTCATATTCATTCTTAAGCTTAAAATTATCCTTGCCTTGCCATTCCTTGTGATCTTTTGGCCAGAAGTCTTGTTTTTTTTTTGGTCTCTCAAAAGCCATTATCTTTAATTTTTTTTTAAATTTTATCTATTGTGTTGGTTTTGCCATACATTGACATGAATCCACCACGGGCATACATATCCTGGTCCCCTTTCTTAAACAAATTGTACATTCTAATAGACCATACAGTAACTAGTGGA
The DNA here is from genome assembly GCA_007570785.1 of Antilocapra americana. NCBI lineage: Eukaryota > Metazoa > Chordata > Mammalia > Artiodactyla > Antilocapridae > Antilocapra > Antilocapra americana. The sequence goes on from ML660214.1 coordinate 1,862,042, forward strand.
TCTGCTTTAAGTTATATATTAAACTCTAAGCTCACTGGGACAGGGAACTTCCTAATTATTTGATGTCTTCTCCTCTCTCCTTACTTCAGTTTCTAAAGCAGTGCCTTCTTAATATATGGGACCCAGAAATGTTTGCTGAATAAATACATGCTATAGTGGATAGAATGATAGATTACAGATTTGGAAATTGAGTTTTAATTACCACTCCAACACTTACTCATTGAGTGGTCTTGCACAAATCTTTTAATCATTTCTGGGTCTCGTTATTATTATCTATAAAAGATGGCTCAGTTTGTACTGCTACAATGGGATACAATTAGATTGGGTAACATAAACAACAAATATCTATTTCTCACAGTTCTGGAACCCAAGAAGTCCAAGATCAAAGAACTGGTGGGTTGAAAGTCTACTGAGGGTACACTTCCTGGTCTGCAGATGGCCCACTTCTCCCTGTATCCTCTTACCATTAAGACAGAAACCAGCTCTCTAGTGTTTTTTATTATGTGGGTACATATTTCATTCATAAGAGGTCCACCTTCATGACCTAATTACTTCGCCAAGTCCCAATCTTTCATGATGAGAGCTTAGGATTTTGACCTTTGTAAGAGACACAAACATTCACCAAAACAATATTTGTAGAATCAAATAAAGTTTCTGCTAGACCCAACTTCTATATTTTCATAAGCTATTTATTAAATATTTCTTATATTTTGCTTCTTTGGGTAATCAACAAAATTATATTGTTAGTATAATTACAGATAACTAGTTATAGTCCATTAGAAATAAAGGCATAGAAAATACAGCAGCATTATTTATAATTGCCAAGATATGGATACAACCTAAGTATCCATGAACATATGAATGGATAAAGAAGATGTGGTGTGGTATGGTGTGTGTGTGTGTGTGTGTGTGTGTGTGTGTGTGTGTGTGTGTGTG
>ML660214.1:1862987-2080839 GCA_007570785.1 Antilocapra americana
TGTGTGTGTGTGTGTGTGTGTGTGTGTGTGTGTGTGTGTGTGTGTGTTGTGCGTGTGTGTAAAAAATGTAATACTGTGAGCTGTGCTGTGGTTAGTCGCTCAGTCATGTCCAACTCTGTGACACGAGACTGTAGCCCGCCAGGCTCCTCTGTCCATGGTAATACTCCAGGAAAGAATATTGGAGTGGGTTGCCATGCCCTCCTCCAGGGGATTTTCCCAACTCAGGTCTCCCGCATTTCAGGCAAATTATTTACCATTTGAGCCACCAAGGAAGCCTCAAATATAACACTATTCGGCCATAAAAAAGAATGAAATTTTTCCATTTGCAGCAACATGAATGAAGGTGGAGATCACTATAGTAAGTGAAATACATAAGGCAGAAAAAGACAATTACTGATAATATCACTTTTATGTGGAATCTAAAAGAGGCATCAAACTAACGATTATAACAAAATAAGAAGCAGATTCAAAGATATAGAGAACAAACTAGTGGTTCCTAGTGGGAAGAAGGAAATGAGGAGGGGCAATATAAGGGTATAGGATTAAGCAGTACACATTATTAAATATAAAACAAACTACAAGGATATAGTGTACAATATAGGGAATATAGGCACTATTTTATAATAACTATATATGGAATACAATCTTTAAAAGTTGTGACTAACTCTATGCTTATAACATATAATATGAAATATCAAGTATACTTAAATTTCAAAAAAAGAGAAAAAGGATAATCCCAATGAATAATCTCCATTTGACATTTTTTTAAATCATCTGAAACGTCCAGGAAGCTAAGATCATCAACAGAAAATTGATTTCACATGTTGTCATTGTCAAAAGAGTAGTAAAATAATCAAGTAAAGCAGTCTGTAAGGAATTGGAAGAAGGGGAAAAATCTATCCATTTGCCTCAGGATATGTCTGTCCATGAGTGACTGGAAGTTTATTTTATGTTAATTTATTAAATGGTGAGGAGGTCGAGGAGAAAGGAAAGTACAAGACTTTGTTGCTATGTTCCTTTTTCAGGAATAGTTTCAGTTGACTGACCTAGAAAATGAATAAATAAATCACAGAAAGTTGATTGGCTCTTTTAAGATCCACAGCCACACAGTAAGTGACAGACATATTTAATCCAGTCTATTGGGGCAGGTTCCATCCCCTTTTTAGGTGAAAAATTGTGCTTTGGTTTCTGAGATGGGATCTAGAGACCCATCTCATTTTCAGGTGACTAGAGTTTTGTACACAATTACTGAATTCAGTCGATCTATATTCATTTTTCTATAAATTATGAGCCAGTAAAATCGTTCTTCCTCTAATAATTCTCCTTTGTCTATTTTAAAGAGAAGCACAAATATAAGGCCCTTGATAACTCCTTGCCAATGCCATAGCTACTTTTCATAGTTGACAACATTTAGGTATATGAAAATTTGTAACCCTTCCATGCTTTAATCATAATATTAGAGAGTTCAATCTTTTAATCATGATTTAATATCTTTATGTGTTGTTTTTCTTCAAAATTTCAGTAGTATCACATATTTTGTATAAGAAATGCAAAAATAAAAGTGACAAAAATGTATTATACAGTTGTACATCATTAGGAGATTCAAAACTAGATGGAATAATTGATATTTCAGGAAAAATGAAAGAGAATTGTAAGTGGCTTACAATATTCTCCAGCTCAATTGAAAATGACTTTGTTTTTATCATTTCCTTCCCCCCTCTATTGTACAGATGGGATATTGAGTTTCATTTTTCATTGTTAGCCTTGGTGTCAAAGTAAATATTAGAGTTGTTCCTATAATTATGATTATAGGTTCTTATAGGGAATGGAAAATGAATATTCACTTTTTTCCTGGCATCGTGCTAGGTGCTGTACATGCATTACTCAAAATTTTACAATGAAGAAATGTAAAGGACAGGATATAATTGAAAGCAAACTCAGGTGCATCTAAATTTTCTATAATATCTCAAGATGGCTAGTTTCATCTAAGAACAGGGCATTGTCTACTGTTTCCTTGACTTGCCTAGCTCATTTTTTTTTCTTTTTGAAGACATTTTATTTTTAACTGGGACCTAATTGCTTTACAATGTTGTATTGGTTTCTGCTGTACAACAATATGAATCAGCTACAAGTATACACATATCTCCTCCCTATTGAGCCTCCCTTCCCGATTCCATCTCTATAAATCATCACAGAGTACCAGGCTGAGCTCCCTATGTTATGTAGCAATTTCCCAGTAGCCATCTATTTTACACAAGGGTAATGTATATATTTCACAGCTATTTTTCAAAGACCTAGAGAATGGACTAGGGGACACAGTGAGGGAAGGAGAGAATCGGATGAACTGAGAGAGTAGACTTGTGTAACTCTTAAATGTTAGATGTCCTTTATAAAAAGCAAGATTCAACTAATAAAAAAGAAAGAAAAAAAATAGATACATGACCAAAAATGAGTCTGACCTAAATTCAATTTATAAAGCAGAAGTTATACCACAGTAAGTTACTAATAAAACATCTATTAGGATAGTTATGTGTGGGTTTGAACCACTGAAGTTTAATAAACCATGGAAGTATTAGTTGCTCAGTTGTAGCCAAGTCTTTGTGACTCCATGGCGAAAGAAGGCTCTTCTTCTTCTTTTTTTTTTTTAATTTCCTTTACTTTATTGTGTTGGTTTTGCCATACAATGATATGACACCGCCATGGGTTCACATATGCTTCCCCTCCAGAACCCCCCTCCCTCCTCCCTCCTGATTCCCTCCCCCTGGGACATCTCGGTGCACCAGCCCTGAGCATCAACCCTGGGCTGGTGATTGATTTCACATATGATAATTAACATGTTTTACTGCCATTCTCCCATATCATCCCACCCTTGCCCTCTTCCACAGAGTCCACGAGTCTGTTCTATACATCTGCGTTCCTTCTGTCTCGCATGCTGGGTTCTCCTTACTATCTTTCTAAATTCCATATATATGCGTTAGTATACTGTATTGTTGTTTTTCCTTCTGGCTTACTTCACTCTGGATAATAGGCACCAGGCTTTTCTGTCCATTGAATTCTCCAGGCAAGAATACTGGTCAGTCACCCTTCCCTTCTGCAGGGGATCTTTCCAACCCAGGGAATGAACCAAGGTCTTATGCATTGCAGGCAGATTCTTTTTCTGAGTCACCAGGGAAGCCCAAAGCTCTAAAGTTTCTACATAAAATTATTAAGGCCAAAAAAAAAAAAAAAAGAAAGAAACTATTGTCCAAAACATAAACTAACAGGCAGTTTACTTTTTTAAATTTAGTGTCTTTATTTACTGTCTTTTAAACTTTATTTTAAAACTTAAGTGTAATTTTTTTAATGCAGTGATAAAATACAATGGTCTCATTCTTAGAAAATCCAATTTAAGAATTTAGCCACATTAATTTTAAAAAATAGAGAATAAACTCATACATTTTATTTTATTTTATTACATTTTTTGTACTACATTCATTTGTAATAAAAAACTAAAAGTAAACATGTGAAAAACTGAATATTTGATCCTAATTAGTTTAACATTAGTAAGATATTATCTACAAGTTAACTAAAAATTAAATATAGTCATATATTTAAATCATATTTTTATTTTATTTTTTTATTTTTTGTTGTTATTTAATTTATTTTCTTTACATTATCGTGTTGGTTTTGCCATACATTGACATGAATTCGCCATGGGTATACATGACTACCCCTTCCAGAACGCCCCTCCCACCTCCCTCCTGATTCCATACCTCTGGGTCATCCTGGTGCACCAGCCCTGAGCACCTGTATCAAGCATCAAACCTGGGCTGACGATTGATTTCACATATGATAATTTACATGTTTCAATGCCATTCTCCCATATCATCCCACCCTTGCCCTCTCCCATAGAGTCCAAAAGACTGTTCTATACATCTGAGTCTCTTTTGCTGTCTTGCATAAAGGGTTATTGTTACCATCTTTCTAAATTCCATATATATGCGTTAGTATACTGTATTGTTGTTTTTCCTTCTGGCTTACTTCACTCTGGATAATAGGTTCTAGTTTCGTCCACCTCAGTAGAACTGATTCAAATGTATTCTTTTTAATAGCTAAGTAATATTCCATTGTGTATATGTACCACAGCTTTCTTATCCATTCATCAGGTGATGGACATCTAGGTTGTTTCTATGTCCTGGCTATTGTAAACAATGCAGCGATGAACATTGGGGTACACGTGTCTCTTTCAATTCTGGTTTCCTCGGTGTGTATGCCCAGCAGTGGGATTGCTGGGTTAAATGACAGTTCTATTTCCAATTTTTTAAGGAATCTCTACACTGTTCTCCATAGTGGCTGTACTAGTTTGTATTCCTACCAACAGTGTAAGAGGGTTCCTTTTTCTCCACATCCTCTCCAGCATTTATTGCTTGTAGACTTTTGGATGGCAGCCATTCTGGCTAGTGTAAAGTGGTACCTCATTGTGGTTTTGATTTGCATTTCTCTGATAATGAGTGATGTTGAGCATCTTTTCATGTGTTTGTTAGCCATTTTTATGTCTTCTTTGGAGAAATGTCTGTTTACTTCTTTGGGCCACTTTTTGATTGGGTCATTTATTTTTCTGGAATTGAGCTGTAGGAGTTGCTTGTATATTTTTGAGATTAATTGTTCATTGCATCATTTGCTATTATTTTCTCCCATTCTGAAGGCTGCCTTTTCACCTTGCTTTTAGTTTCTTTTGTTTTGCAGGAGCTTTTAATTTTAATTAGGTCCCACTTGTTTATTTTTGCTTTTATTTCCAATATTCTGGGAGGTGGGTCATAGAGGATCCTGCTTTGGTTTATGTCGGAGAGTGTTTTGCCTGTGTTTTCCTCTTATGTTTTCTGGTCTTATGTTTAGATCTTTGATCCATTTTGAGTTTATTTTTGTGTATGGTGTTAGAAAGTGTTCTAGTTTCATTCTTTTACAAGTGGCTGTACAGTTTTCCCAGCACCGCTTGTTAAAGAGATTGTCTTTTCTCCACTGTATATTCTTGCCTCTTTTGTCAAAGATAAGGTGTCCATAGGTGTGTGGATTTATCTCTGGGCTTTCTATTTTTTTCCATTGATCCACCACCTAGTAGAATGACATATGTAAATATTTGATATTATTTTGTGTTTTGAGAACTAATATCAAGGTGAATTTTCTCATTTTATTTTTTTCTAACCCGCTGAAACTTTAAACTACTGGGTGACCTGGTACAATATAGATGGTCCACTCCGAATGTCTTCATGCTGAAAAGTATCATGAATAGACACATTAGCCAAATTGACTAAAAGAAACCACAATTTTATTTGTGAGCTCATTTTATAATACAATAAAATATATTCCTTACAAGACATTCCAAAGAACAGACTAATATATCCTCCATAGTTTGTGTGAGGATTGATCATTTCTAATAAAGTTAAAGCAATTCTAGGCACGTGATTTGAACTGTTACATGGCTGACTTCAAATGAAGAATATATTTTAGAAGTTTATTTTGGAGTATATAATGGTTTATCCCACAGAAATAATGCTGTATATTATAATCATGTCCTTGGCTCAACTTTTAAATCAGTTACGCACCTAAATATTTATTATCCATGGTATGTTGGAAATGTGTTGTCACACATTGCCAGATATAACAATGCTTCCAGGGAACAGAGGAATAATGGCTAAAGTTCCCAGTTAGGCTGACAGGTCTTCAAAACTCTAAACCCTCCTTTCACAAAAAGAGTTATACAGAACATTCCTTGCTTAAGTAATGTGGTGGGAATTCTTGCTTCTTTGCCACAGATTCCTCAGGCAAAGAATCGGTTAGGAGTGAGCAGAAGAGCAGCAGAATATTGGGAGATAAATTCTTTATGCTTTTCTATAAAGAGTTATGGTGAGCAATTTCTGTGCTGAACAATTTCTCTGCCATGCTAGAAGTAAGCAACTAGAATGGAAAAGAGGGTTGGACACATAAGAAAGCATCTCTCCAAAGGAGATGTGGATAGCTTTCACTTCTCCGAGGGACCTTCCTGACCCAGGGATCAAACCTAGGTTTCCCACATTTCAGGCAGATTCTTTACCATGTGAACCACCAGGGAAGTTCATTTGGTTATTTTTCATGTGAAACATGAAGCAGCCTATAAAACACCTTGGAGTGGCCATAAAAAAGTTACTCCTGCTAGATGAGTGTGTCTCCTTCCCCATGGTACTAGACCCAAAGAAAGCTTTGTTTCAGGTTCAGGCTCTGGTATGCAAAATCTGAGCTTAATACTTGAGGAAACAAAACATAAGGAGATAGGACTTGGTAACTGAAATGTGTTTGGCTTTGGCCAAGGAGAATAAAAGTTTTCATCAAGAAGATCTCTAGCTGAGTGATTGAGAAATTGTTGGCAATGTTGGCAGAGATTAAACTGTTGGAACAAGAAGGCCCTTTTGTTTCTAGGGATGTGGCAACCTGACCACCCATAACAGTTACATGTTGGATGGGTGACACAAAAGAAGGTAAAAGAAGAAAGAATCTAACGTGAGTGATATTATCATAGCATAACCATCTTAAATAATATTCCTCTTAAAATCAAGGAAATCGGAGCAGAATTCTCCTTGGGAATAGAGTTTTCCAATATCTATTTTAGGATGATGCTTTTAAATCTATATGGCCTAGATCATATATATGCAACACTGAGAGATAATTTGAATGGAAATATTATAGTCACATGTCCATGATAAAGTTGCAAAAGCCTGAAATAATGATACAGAACTTAACACTGATTACCTTCACAAGTGACTCTTAGAAACAGAAAGGTAATAAATCACTACCATTCTTTCTAAACAACTATCATCTTATCAGCAAGCTAAACGATACAGATAGCTATCATGTTCTTCATAAACATGATATAAATCATCAAGAAGCTGCAATAACTCTATCTCTCAGCCCTAAATACCATGTTTAGAATTACCGTCTCTTTGCCAGTTGCACTTGGTTAATATTTCTGCTCATATATTACTCCTTACCCCATTTAAACTTGCACATCACCCACAACCCCATCCCTGTCATTTACTATCCTCCAAACCCATATATTTACATAACAATTACCACTATGTAAATATGACATATTTACTTGTTTATTTTCTAAGTTATTGCTTAGAATGTAAGTTCCACAAGAGAGAGAGCCTGAGACATAGTAGGTTTCAATAAATACTTGCTCATTAAAAAATAAAATGGATGCAAATATCCATTTTATTTGAATCAGTTCTACTCAGGTGGATGGAACTGGAGCCTATTATCTAGAGTGAAGTAAGCCAGAAGGAAAAACAACAATATAAGGAATTTAGAAAGATGGTAATGAGAACCCTGCATGCGAGACAGCAAAAGAAACGCAGATGTATAGAACAGACTCGTGGACTCTGTGGAAGAGGGCAAGGGTGGGATGATATGGGAGAATGGCATTGAAACATGTTAATTATCATATGTGAAATCAATCGCCAGCCCAGGGTTGATGCTCAGGGCTGGTGCACCGAGATGTCCCAGGGGGAGGGAATCAGGAGGGAGGAGGGAGGGGGGTTCTGGAGGGGGAGCATATGTGAACCCATGGCGGTGTCATGTCATTGTATGGCAAAACCAACACAATAAAAAAAAAAAAAAGGAAAAAAAATAAAATAAAATGGATGCAAATAAAAAGAAATTTTAAAGAGACTATAAATAAATAATAATAAAATATCATTATGTCTCAAAAATGCATAATTGTTCTACATTAAATGTTTAACAGGCTCTGTAACTTATTTATATTAAGTGCTCAATTAATATCCAGGCCATGAAGGGCAATTAGCAATTTTTACAAATTATGCCAACTCTTTATTTTTCAGCCACAGTTGCTAATTGGTGGCATCTTGAGGTCAAGTTTGTTATCTTGATTAAAGATTTCTATGTAAAAAATATTTACTGAATTAGGCTTCCTGATGTAAAGTGAATATTTAGTTTGTTTTATTAATAATAAAATTATCCTACAATCAAAACACAGTTTTGTAAGAAAAAGTTTCTTTGAAGTTAAATTATATTATGATTTGTGAATATATTTTTTATTTCCTGCTGTAAAAGTTGATTTACATCCGTCATCCAAAGCAATCAACAATATTTTTATTAAAAAACAACCAAATATAAAATAAAAAATGAAAATAACCCTTACTATCTTCAAGATATTAACACAAGGTATGAAACTGTACAGAAAGTTAATTTTGCAACATGCTATAATGTTACAAGAATGTACCAGAAACTGACGGCACCAATTTTAATACATCATTTTAGTCCCCAGCTGAAATTTGGAAGTTTTATTTTAAGTAAAAATGAAAAATTTTGACCCACTGAATCATTATGAGGAAAAATGTATGCCAAATGCAATTATTTTTAGTCTGTAATTTTTCAGGCTTTAACAGTATTTGGTCTCTATCATTCCTTTGATTTTAATCAACATAAGATTACAGGACATATGACCAATTCTGAACATGTAACATCAAATTTAGGATTAAATTTATTACTTAGCCATCAATTTAGTATCAAGTGTTAAGTTTTTTAAATATATAAAAATCGTGAAGTAGAAACAGTCCATCTGTAGCGTTTAGAGGATCTATTTTTAACATTAAGCCTGCAGCAAAGAACACTAGTCAAATGAAAGCGTTTCTAAACAAAATACTTAACACTTGAAGTAATAAGCATATGGTAAGAATGTGGGATTTTCATTGGTTGGCCATTTGTTATTAAAGGTAACCAGCCAAAATAGTAACTTTAAACTTTCTAAAGTCTTTAGAATATTTCCAAAGTTGTAAAAAATTCTCTTAGGTAGAACACACTATGGCTAGATAGAGTTATTGTTTTTTACTGTGACAAATTATCTCCCAGTGATGAGGAATGAATAAAATAAATGGTAGTAAACTGATATTGCATGAATTCTTTAAAAATGGTTTTATCCAAAAAACTGTAAGCAAGGAGACTGTTGAAGCCCAGTCTAGATTACCTAATCTCATTGAAGGATGTTCTTAAATCTGTTCTATTGATAGAACTCTTATTTCTTCCCTGGTCTTTGTTTCTGTACCAGTAAAACAATCTTGGACATGGAAATTTTCAAAGTATTATCTACACTGAAAATGTTTAGAAGGTGATGGGCTATAAGTAAATGTGCTTCAAAATGTAATTTTATTTAATCCAAGGAAGGTACACAGTTTTATTACCTAAAGACTTTATATTATTTGATGGCCTGTGTGAAGTAAGTCTTTCTGTAAACTGAATTCAAAGAATCATTTTGGTTCTAGCTTTTTGTTTGCTTTTATAATATGTATTACCATTTTTGTTAAAAACATTTTGGAATAAACACTGGGGTGTTGTGTGTGTGTGTGTTTGTGTGTGTGTGTGTGTCTGTAAGATGTACAAGAAAACTGAATCTATACCTTCACTTTACTTCAGTTCAGTCGCTCAGTCATGTCCAGTTCTTTGTGACCCCATGGACTGCAGCACGCCAGGCCTTTCTGTCCATCACCAACTCCTGGAACTCACTCAAACTCATGTTCATTGAATTGGTGATGCCATCCAACAATTTTATCCTCTGTCGTCCCCTTCTCCTCCCGCCTTCAGTCTTTCCCAACATCAGGGTCCTTTCCAATGAGTCAGTTTTTTGCATCAGGTGGCCAAAGTATTGGAGTTTCACCTTCAACATCAGTCCTTCTAATGTACACTCAGAACTGATCTCCTTTAGGATGGATTGGTTGGATCTCCTTGCAGTCCAAGGTGCTCTTAAGAGTCTTCTCCAACATCACAGTTCAAAAGCATCAATTCTTTGGTGTTCAGCTTTCATTATAGTCCAACTCTCACATCCATATATGACTACCGGAAAAACCATAGCCTTTATTAGACAGATCTTTGTTGGCAGAGTAATGTCTCTGATTATAATATGTCTAGGTTGGTCATACCTTTTCTTCCAAGGAGTAAGTGTCTTTTAATTTCATGGATGTAGTCACCATTTTCAGTGATTTTGGAGCCCGCCAAAATAAAGTCTGCCACTGTTTCCAATGTTTCCCCATCTATTTCCCATGAAGTGATGGAACTGGATGCCATGATCTTTGTTTTCTGAATGTTAAGCTTTAAGTCAACTTTTTCACTCTCCTCTTTCACTTTCATCAAGAGGCTCTTTAGTTCTTCATTTTCTGCCATAAGCATGGTGTCATCTGCATATCTGAGGTTATTGATACTTCTCCTGGCAATCTTGATTCCAGAATGAGCTACATCCAGCCCAGCATTTCTCATGATGTACTCTGCATATAAGTTAAACAAGTAGGGAGACAATATACAGCCTTGATGTACTCCTTTCCCTATTTGGAACCAGTCTGGTGTCCCATGTCCAGTTCTAACTGTTGCTTCCTGACCTGCATACAGATTTCTCAAGAGGCAGGTCCAGTGATTTGGTATTCCCATCTCTTTAAGAATTTTCCATAGTTTGTGGTGATCCACACAGTCAAAGGCTTTGGCATAGTCAATAAGGCAGAAACAGATTACTTTCTGGAACTCTCTTGTTTTTTCAAGATGTTGGCAATTTGACTGCCAACGGATGTTGGCAATTTGATCTCTGGTTCCTCTGCATTTTCTAAAAACCTTCTTTAACATCTGGAAGTTCATGGTTCACATACTGTTGAAGCCTGGCTTGGAGAATTTTGAGCTTTACTAGCGTGTGAGAGGAGTGCAATTGTGTGGTATTTTGAGCATTCTTTGGCATTGCCTTTCTTTGGGACTGGAATGAAAACTGACCTTTCCCAGTCCTGTGGCCACTGCTGAGTTTTCCAAATGTGCTGTCATATTGAGTGTAGCACTTTCACAGCATCATCTTTTAGGATTTAAACAGTTCAATTGGAATTCCATCACCTCCAGTAGCTTTGTTCGTAGGGATGTTTCCTAAGGTCCACTTGACTTGGCATTCCAGGATGTCTGGCTCTATAACTTCAGGACAGTTAAACTGCCTTAATCAAGACCCAATAGTCCAGAGGCAATTACTTAGGGACTTCAAATATTGTTTTAAATCTACATTGGTGTATGATTAATTATCATAAGGAATATTAACTTCTATTGACAAAATTGTGTTCAGAGTAAGAATTGGTAAGAAAAGTGTAGTGGTTTCATTGTTTTTGTATGAACAGGGCATAATTTGTCACAACAGATTAAACACATTGGAACAAGCCTATGGATCTCCTAATGTAGAGCCTAAGTCACTGCATCTTAAGAAAAGGAGCCACCATCTTGCAGCAAAGGACAACACCTAAGTTCTTACAAAAACTGCAGTGTAGTCCAGCCCTCACCCCCTGGCACCACCCTAGACACGACCAATCACTGTGCGTCGGGGAAGCACCACAAAATACATCAATCAGGGGGCTATTTGTGGTTAAATATACCTATCAGGGGCTAGTGCACGTAGGCACATCACCCCATTTGCATTTGCGGTCTCCTTCCCTTTGTCTCTTTCCCTTAAAAGCTTTTTACCATGCGGCTTGGGGCCGCTGCCCTCATTCCGCTGCGTCGGTGTGTGTGTGTGTGTGGTCCAGATCCGGATCTGCAATAAACTACCTCTTGGGCTTGCATCGGTGAATGGCCTCCTGGGGGTTTGTGAAGACTTGGATCTGGGCATAACACTAAATCTATTCTGTATAATATTTAACCAAGTGATGGTGAGTGAACTGTTTTATACCGTTCAGAAACTGAGAGTATGAAACATTTATAGCAATTTTTGATGTGATACTATGGGTTTTAAATCTAATAAAACCACACCAGCAAAATCCACTCGGAACTTAAATTCTAATTGTTTTTCTAGTAACTTAATTTTATTGTATTTTACAAAAGTATTGATCTGCAAGAGATTAGAAAAAAAATGATACATTTAAACAAACAATTCTAGTTTCTTGCTTGTCTTATGTTCTTGTACCTAGCCTAAACAGAGTCTGCTGGTCTTACTATCTAAAACTAATGAATCCTCAGAGGTGAATCTTTTATGTATGGAGTTGTCACAGTGCCTGAAGATCAAGGCTTTTGTATAACTATTTTGTTTTTGTTTTTCTTTTATTTTTTCTGCTTTAAAATAAACATTGGTATGTTTGCTCAAATCTGACCTTTCAAATACAGCATAATGGTTTTTGCAATTACTTTTCAATATAAAAACCCACCTGGCATCCAGGCTGTGGTTGAGGAGACATACAACCTGTTCCTTCCTCTATATAAATTACAATATTTACCAAAATTTTTTCCAAGTTGCTAAAATGCCAAATTGTTCAGATCATTCTGTCATTTATTTTCCTACTTCAGCCTTTCCCCCAGATCTCCTATTTGGAAATCCACATAATCTGTAGTTCCTATCTTTATTTTTTCAAATGCTTAGAGGTAATAGACTCATTAGGAAAATGATCATAATCATGAACAGTCTTTGTGTCAGAGCAGAACTATTACTGAAATTATAAAACAAACACAAGAAACATTCTCCAGGGAGTTATAACTAAAACTCCACTCCCAGCTGTCTCACTTGTCAATTAGTTAGAGCATGGCCAATATGGCAGCAGGCAAATATGAATAATTCAATACTGACCATGAAAATGAAAGTTGTTCAGTTGTGTCCAACATTTTGCGACCCCATGGACTATACACTCCATGGCATTCTCCAGGCCAGAATATTGGAGTAGGTAGCCTTTTCCTTCTCCAGGGGATCTTCCCAAACCAAGGATCAAACCCATGTCCCCCTCACTGTAAGTGGATTCTTTACCAGCTAAGCTACAAAGGAAGCCCAAGAATACTGGAGTGGGTAGCCTTTTCCCTCTCTAGGGGATCTTCCCAAACCAGGGATCAAACCCAGGTTTCCCTCACTGCAAGTGGGTTTTTTACCAGCTAAGCTACAAGAGAAGTCCAAGAATACTGGAGTGGGTAGCCTATCCCTGCTCCAGCGGATCTTTCCCACCCAGGAACTGAACTAGGGTCTCCTGCAATGCAGGCAGATTCTTTATCAACTGAGCTACCAGGGAAGCCCAATACTAATCTATAAGCACATAAAAAACAACTACTCACTAAAGCCTTGGTTATGGTGAATGTATGCTTCAGTAGTACTTTTAAAATACCAAGGATAGGTATATGGCATTAACAACTTGCAGCTTTCCCAGATTAAACTGTTATCTAATCATGTACCAACTTCAAGAAAGATGAATTTCCTAAAAAGGAATTAGGTCTCTCAGTAGCTGTCTAGAGAAGACTGGCAATTTGACTGATGCCTTGAATGTAAACCTTAATGATTACCACTCAGATATTTTTTTAAAGTCCTACAATTGTCTCTCACAGTCTTATTACAAGGGAAATAGTCACCTCTATAGATGTTTCTCAACATAAAATAAAATGAAAAGTATGTGATTATTTTTATACAGCATTAGTTTTAGAGTATCTCCTATCCAAAAACATGCTCATTTACGAACACTGGATTCCTAAAAAATAAAAGAAAGAAAAAAGGTGGTGCTTCCCTGAAATTTAAGGCGAATTACTGTTGCTCTGCCAAAAACTGAGTTTTCTTTTCTGAGACATTTGGAATGAAAGCAGTGAAAGTCTATTAACATTCTAATATGACTCATACTGTATTTTTGTGTTGGTCCTTAAGCAATTTTTAAAATACAGGTTTATCTATCTAATATTAGTAAAATAGCTGCCTTATGTCATACAAACATCTTTAACATGACAGCACAATCATGTTAGTAAATTAAAATATAAAAAATCTCAGGGATCACCTTTTATTCAGTTTTTATAAAAACAGCTAAAGGCATAATTATGTAAATTCCAAAAGAGAACTGTCTAAACCAAATCATAAAATACATAGGAATTTAGCTCAAAATTGGTTTATGATATTATAAAATATATAAAACAGAACATATATCTACTCATTAAATCAAGTTTTAAATTAGTTAATAAAAGTACTGGTTTTTTGAGATTAACAATACTTTTCCTTCCAAATAACATAGAACTTAGGATTCAATGTGGATCTAGTTAATTTCTTTTCTGAATATAAATGCATATATAAAGAATAATGTGATAGAAACTCAAGTTATAATCTTGTAAATTATATGAGAAAATATATTTTAGATTTGGCTGTAAGAAAATACTTGAATTTAAAACACTGATAAGCAATTTTTCCTGTCAACTCAGTAAATAGAATAGTTCTAAATTATTTCCATAGAAATACATATGGTTAGAAACAATGACATTTTGTAATGAATGCATGCTTAGTCGCTCAGCTGTGTTTGGCTCTTTGTGATCCCATGGACTGTAGCCCACCAGCCTTTGCTGTCCACAGAATTTTCAGGCAAGAATACTGAAGTGGTTTGCCATTTCCTACTCCAGGGATCCTCCTGACCCAGGGATTGAACCCATATCTCCTGCATTTGTAATGAATAGATATGGGCAAAGCACTTGCAGGAAGAACTGCAAATCCGAACGTGAATAGTCAGCTCATAAATGATTCATACTTTCTCAACTATCAAAAGATACATTATAAAGTTTGACGAGTCAGTAAGTGAGGATGAACTAAATTAAATAAAACCCCACATGTAAAAATCTTACAGAACTTTCATATGAACTATCCCATTTCATCTCAAAAACATTACAAAATATGCAAAGCAAAAGCAGGTATCTTTATCCCTATCTGAGGAAGCCAGTGCTAAAATAGTGTACTTGACATGAATATTTTCACACAGCTGGAATAAAGTGATATTTAATTCATTGGTCCTTTTGCACAATTCCTCCCCAATCACTATGCGTCAAAGAGTGGGTATGTTTCCAATGTGATTGTGACTCAATGATCCTTGTCCATCCATGACCCATAATAATCTATTCTATACAACTGGAGATACCAGGATGCTATTCAAAGAATATAAGGTAGTCATGGGTACAGAGGAGGATTTCAGCTATCTCTTCTTTGTTTAAAGCCATTAAGCACAATTTAGGCAGTTAAAGCAAGTTTAAGGATCTCAAGCTCTCATTCATATAATACCATAAATCCTAAGATAGACTTGTACCACATCTGTATTTTCAGGGATTTTGCCCTGGACTTCACATTGCACAAAACAAAGCCTGATTCCAGGAAATGAATGGCATAATAGAGTAAAGATAGATAAAGTAGACAAACTGAAAGAGAAAGAAGGAATTACAAACCAAATAATGAATGAGATGACCTCCAGCAGTAAATTTAAACATTTTTGAGCCCCTATCAATCCAAATCTAAAAATTTAGTTTCAACAAAGTGAGTAGTTTTAGAGAGTCAGATATAAAAATTACAAAGTTAATATTATATCTTGTTCACTTTGTAGACAAAATGACTTATTTCATTCACACAGGTTTTCAGCATCAGGTTAAGATTAAACATCCATAATCCAAGATAAAATTATAAATTCTGACACTTAAATTTTGTGTTGGCATGTGGCTAGAGCTAGAAATCCAGGCAACTATGACTTATTAACAAAAAGACAAGAAAAAGCAAAGCATTTTCTTCTCTATACATATTGAGAGTAAAACAATATCTAAAACAGTTTCCCCAAGATTGTTCCACAAGATATTAATCACTAAGATGTGAAAAAAAAGTATTCTATGGTCAAATAAATTTGAGAATCATTGGCTAAAAAAAATTAAAGTTTTCTTTATTTCAGAGTTATAATGGCATAAATTATAGTCATGGTCAGGTCTAGTGGTCACTAAATTCCAATTTTTTGTAGAGTATCTTGTAGGGATGTGTTTTAGGTGTGCATGTTCAGAAATGTTACCCTACAGAAATGATATATTTATTCTTCCTGCCACACCCACAACCCCAATCCTTGAACTTGGCCAAAGCTGACATTGAAATGGTAACCAAGGTTCTTGGTATGTTTCTGTACTTCATGCACCACGGTTGTTTTAGACTACTGTCCCCTAAATAAGGAAAGAATTCTTTGGTTACGAGCAGATCAGGGCTGCTTCCCAGTTCCACTTAAAATGACTGTCTTTTAAAAAACAATTAAAAATGTAGCAGAGATGAAAAAAGAAAAAGAATTAAAAGAAATGAGGACAACCTCAGAGACTCTGGGATAATGTTAAATGCCCCAACATTCAAATCATAGGAGTCCCAGAAGAAGAAGACAAAAAGAAAGGCCATGCGAAAATACTTGAGGAGACAATAGTTGAAAACTTCACTAAAATGGGGAAAGAAATAACCACCCAAGTCCAAGAAACACAGAGAGTCCCAAACAGGATAAACCGAAGGTGAAACACCCCAAGACACAGATTAATCAAATTAATGAAATCAAACACAAAGAACACATATGAAAAGCAGCAAGGGAAAAACAACAAATAACTCACAAGGGGATCTCCATACAGATAACAGCTGATCTTTCAATAGAAACTCTTCAAGCCAGAAGGGAATGGCAGGACATACTTAAAGAGATCAAAGAGAAAAACCTACATCCCAGATTACTATACCCAGCAAGGATCTCATTCAAACATGAAGGATAAATCAAAAGCTTTACTGACAAGAAAAGGCTCAGAGAATTCAGCATCCTCAAACCAGCTCTTCAACAAATGGTAAAGGATCCTCTCTAGACAGGAAATACAGAAAAGATTTATAAACTGAAACCCAAAACAACAAAGTAAATGGCAACAGGATCATACTTATCAAAAATTACCTTAAATGTAAATGGGTTGAATGCCCCAACCAAAAGACAAAGACTGGCTGAATGGATACAAAAATAAGACTCCTATATATGCTGTCTATAACAGACCCACCTCAAACCTAGGGACACATACAGACTGAAAGTGAAGGGCTGTAAAATGATATTTCACACAAATGAAGACCAAAAGAAAGCAGGAGTAGCAATACTCATATCAGATAAAATAGACTTTGAAATAAAGGCCATGAAAACAGACAAAGAAGAATACTACACAATGATTAAAGAGTCAATCCAAGAAGACATAACAATTATAAACATATATACACTCAACATAGGAGCACCACAATATATAAGGTAAATGCTAACAAGTATGAAAAGGGAAATTAACAGAAACACTATGTGGGATACTTTAATACCCAACTCACACCTATGGCTAGATCAACTAAACAGAAAATTAGCAAGGAAATGCAAACTTTAAATGATACAATGGACCAGTCAGACCTAATTGATATCCATAGGACATTTCACCACCAAACAATGAATTTCACCTTTTCTCAAGTGCACACGGAACATTCTCCAGGATAGATCACATCTTGGGGCATAAATCTAGCCTTGGTAAATTCAAAAAATTGAAATCATCTCAAGCATCTTTTTTGATCCACAATGCAGTAAGATTAGATGTCAAATACAGGAAAAAAAACTATCAAAAATACAAACATATGGAGGCTAAACGACATACTTCTGAATAACCAACAAATCACAGAAGAAATCAAAATATGCATAGAAAAGAATGAAAATGAAAATACAACAACCCAAAACCTATGGGATTCAGTAAAACCAGTGCTAAGGGGAAGGTTTATAGCAATACAAGCCTACCTCAAGAAACAGGAGAGGGAAAAAAAAAAAAAAAAAAAGAAAGAAACAGGAGAGAAATCAAATAAATAACCTAACTACACCTGAAGCAATTAGAAAAAGAAGAATGACGCACCCTAGGGTTAGTAGAAGGAAAGAAATCATAAAATTAAGGCAGAAATAAATGCAAAAGGAACAAAGGAGAACATAGCCAAAATCAACAAAGCTAAAAGCTGGTTCTTTGAGAAGATAAATAAAATAGACAAACCATTAGCCAGATTCATTAATAAACAAAGGGAGAAGAATTAAATCAACAAAACTAGAAATGAAAATGGAGAAATCACAACAGACAACACAGAAATACAAAGGATCATAAGAGACTACTATCAGCAACTATATGCAAATAAAATGGACAACTTGGAAGAAATGGACAAATCATTAGAAAAGTATAACTTTCCAAAACTGAACAAGGAAGAAATAGAAAATCTTAACAGACCCATCACAAGCACAGAAATCGAAACTGTCATCAGAAATCTTCCAACAAACAACTCCAGGACCAAATGGCTTCACAGCTGAACACTACCAAAATTTTAGAGAAAAGCTAGCACCTATCCTACTCAAACTTCCAGAAAATTTCAGAGGAAGGTAAACTACCAAACTCATTCTGTGAGGCCACCATCACCCTAATAACAAAACTTATGAGAAACCATCAAACTTTTTCAAAGTGGTCATTCTATTTCATACTCCTAATTGTTAAATCCAAGCGTTCCAGTTGCTTCACATCCTTGCCAACAATTCACATTATCAGGTTTTTTTTTTCTTTTTTATTTTAGCCATTCTGATGGGTATGTTGTGATATTTCATGTGATTTGAATTTGCATTTCCATAATGGCTAATGATATATAGCATGTTTTCATGAGCTAATTGGTTATTAATTTATCTTCTTCAATAAATCACCTATTAAGATCTTGTGCTAAATTTTGAAATAAGTTTTTATTATTAAATTGTAAACATTCTCTGTATATTGCATATACTACTTTGCATTCTAGCCTCCAGAACTGTGAGAAAAAATTTTCTATTGTTTAAGCCACCTAGTCTCTGGTACTTTGTTATGTGAGTCCTAAAAAACATATATGGTATCTACAAAAGTAAGAATACTTAGAACAGAAGAAATGCATGAAAGCATTCTTAAGAATAAGCAGTACAATTCCTGTTTTTATACATGAGGCAATCAGATCTTAAAGAGTTCCCAAAATTTGTTCAAAAGCACAAGTCCAGAAAGATTTAGAATTGAGAAAAGAACACAGTTCTACTCAAATTTCTCTTTCTACTGCATTATGTGATTCAAGTCATCTTGGGAGAAAAATAAAGGTATTAATTCTGATTAACATCTAAACTCAGAACCAAATATTGTCTAAAACTTAAATACTTGTGAAATAAATATAGGGCAAAAGGTATTTAGTAGATTAAACATATTTCATAATAACCAATTGTGTTTCAAGAAATGGAAGCTGAGGCCTTCTATCTAGATTCTAAGGGTAACAAGCAATTTCATTTACTTTTTAAAATTAAAACAGTTTTATAGTTTTACATTCATTTTGAATGAATATATCAAAAAACAAGTAAAAACAAGGATATGCTTACATTTTCCCATTCAGGAACAGAAGTAAAAAGATAATGAGATTATTTTATTGATGAGTTTATAACAAGATATCAAGGTATTTTGTAACAACAGTAATTATATTAGCCAGCAAAGCACATTATTAGTTGCCTTATATATAACTATTTAACATATTTTAGGTTATGTCAATCAAACCATTGAAGAAAATATGCATTCATTCTACAATAAAATACTATGAATTAAGATGTAATGTGAATAATGTGCTAAATTATGTTCATTGAAATGAAGAGAAGCAAGGAAAAATATAAAATGATAAATACCATTTCTATACAAAAGGGAATCCTAAATTTTATAATAAAATAATTTTATAATAAAATAGTAAAGTATAAAATAATAATACAGCATAGTTCTTTATGTATTGACCTAACAATAATGAAATGTGAAGGAAATGAGCCATATTAGACTTTAACAAAGGGTAAAAACGTTTTATACAAATATGTATACATAAGTATAAAATATACATATTATCATATATATTTCATAAAATAGTGAAATTAGGGACAGTTCTATGAAGTGTTAATATACTTATTGATAAAAGTACACAGTTATATAAAATAACTACATTAGCCTATAAAAGATTTTCATATGCCACCTAAATAGTACTAGAGTTACACACTTTATTACATTATTTTCCAGCACCACTATTAATTATTCAAATTCCCCTGTATTATAATGGCCTCTAATGAAATTAATTACATAAAATAATATCTGAATACCATTTTCACACTTTAGGGGTCATTGCTTATTCTGCATGTAGTGAGTAGGGATGGCAGTTGTGCATACTACAGGAGCAGTGGAAGCAGATTTTTAGAACTCAATGAATATTAAACTCCTATCCACTGTACTCTGAACTATAGAAATATGTCTACAACTATAATGGTCTATTAGGAGAGTTATTCATCCATGAAGGTGAAATACTGTCAGGCGAAAGCTTGTATCTTTGCTTGGCATGTCCTTTGCTTTAAATGGTGGAATATGTGCATCACTATAACATATATTAATAAAGGCTGCATTCTTATCACTTTCAACTTCTTCTTAATTTCAAAATTCACTTGTAGGATTAAAAACCAACTATCATTCTTACTTACTCTCTACTAGTAATATTAGACAGAATGGTAAAACTTGGAATAACATATGTAAAATAGGTAAAATCTTAAAATACACATTAAGTCTCTTTCATAATGAGGTACTTTTAACAACTGATACAGAAATAATATTGAAATAATATAATAATAATAATAGACCTTCCCTGGTGGCTCAGAGGGTAAAGCATCTGCCTGCAATGAAGGAGACATGGGTTCTATCCCTGGGTTGGGAAGATCCCCTGGAGAAGGAAATGGCAACCCACTCCAGTATTCTTGCCTGGAGAATACCATGGACGGAGGAGCCTGGTGGGCTACAGTCCCCAGGGGTCACAAAGAGTCGGACATGAAATAATATTACACACACACAAAATAGCTTTATTTCAGGAAAAATAAATTGCCAGAAAAGTCTGTCACTGAATATCATTAAGTCTGTGGTATTTGACTTATTTTCAAATCTAAGTGAGAAAAATAAATGGCTTTTCCCTTCACTGAAAGTTTCACTGTAAATGTAAAGGTGTTTGCAGTGTGCTTTAGCTTTGAACTTACCACACTAAATATTTTAAAATAGATAGTGAGTAAATGTATAAAATAAGGTAATAAATAAATGAGTAAATAATAAATAATGAGTAATTTTTTGAAAAACTGATATACTATAAAAGTTGTTTTAATTTCAAAGAATGATATTTGTATGGCTTGTATTGCTAACAGAAGTCATTAAGCTTTAAGAACTGTTTCAGGGAATTGTTGTAGCTTTATTCTTTCCTAATTAGTATTGTCAGAAAATGCAGATTACTAAAACAAACATTTTGTAATCACAAAAAGTTTTATAAAACAGTTTAAGAAAGAATAAAAGTTTCTGTTCTTATGATCCCTGGATAGGAATGTTGCTAATTTCAAGATCACTATTTTAAAGTTCATAAAAACAACATGTTCAAACTCTAAAGAAGTTACTGCTCTCATAATTTTTCATATTACTTATCCAAACAGGAAAAAAAGATTGAAGGACTGAGAAAACCAGTGACATGATTAAAACATGAATAAAATGAATATTGAAGAATTCAGTTTATATCAACAAATATTGTGTTAACCTCCTGGCCAAAACAAGTGAATGATTTTCTACCAACAACCTCTTTATCCTTATTCTAGTCTCCTCTCTCTTTCTAGGTAACATTTATTGAGATATCCAATCACAGAACTGGTCTACCTAGTTTCCTTAGTCAGGATGCCCCCTTGTTCGGATGACAAGGTCAGGAGACTAAGAAAGAAATTGCAAAGCTGACTTTCTTTATTGGGGCATCCTGGGCAAGCCCCACCCTGGTATTTTTCTTGGAAGTTCTGTCCATGCTCGGAACATTGGCTCATCTCAGTAGCTCAGTCACAGTTGAAAAGAATTTGTCCTGAGATTATCCCCCCAGACCTTATCGATCAGAGGATCCAGGAAGGTGGATCACCTTCCCCAGGGGCTAAGGAAGAATGAAAGGGAATGAAAGGGACATTTAAGTAGATTACTACTCCTCCTACTAATTACTGGGGAGTTTACCAAGAGTTCTCCAGGGGTCATGAAAAGGCCACCACCAGAAAGGCTCGTACTTGGGTCACCTTTCCACCTCCCACTCCCCTCACCACTCCACAGAGGAGGCTCTCTTCCTTGAAGAAATCAGGCTGGATTGGGACTTAGGAATGTTCATAACTGGCCAGCATAGTTGGAGATATTGATTGCTTTAGGATAATGTAGACTTAGGAATTCATTATAGTGGTTATAAGGTTAATAGGGTTTTATTGTTACAGCTGCTAAACTGTCTCTTAGTCCTCTTCCTAAACTGTCTTAGTCCTCTTTGCTCTTTCTAAACTGTCTCTTTGTCCTCTTTCCTCTTTCCTTGTAAGAACTAAGTAGGTTACTCATATAAACAGTCTCAAGCTTAAGCCCTTCCCTCTAGCTTCTACATAGTTGTACCTGATAAGAGAAATGTAACCTTTCTACTTAGGTTGATGTACTTATCATGACTGAATGAAGTATACTGAAGACATTCAAATGGTAAACAGACTATTGTTCAATCTAATTACATAAAAATCTGACTTCTGTAAGGGGAATGTTTCATGATAGATTGGGGAATGAGCTCAATGATAAGGTTGCTATGGAAGGTAGAAAACAAAAAATTGTATAGAATGATAGGTGATGTAATGATGTAATGGGGATGTCTTTTGGCTATAAAACTGTAAGCCAACAACAATATACGAGAGACTTCTCCATCTCCTTTTGGAGAGACTTCTCCATCATCCCACAAACTAACAGCAATAAAGAGAGACTGCTTCATCACCACACATCGACTCAGCTCATTTCTTCGCCGACGCCACTCATCCCTCAAGACCCCCGGACCCCGCTGGGGCTGGACCCTGGCATTAGACCCTTATTCAAAATACCTAACCAAAGCCAAAATCTTTATAGTAGCTTGTTTCTGGCATTCTTTTCCTAAGATATGCCATTGTTCCTTGTGGTAAGAGTTCTCCCTCAACACAATGAGTAATAAATTCCAACTGCCTTAACTCCAGATGTGTTCTAGAGGTATTTGGCTGAAGGACATCAATGGTTTCTAAGGATTATTTTATTACTATTATCTTTATTTTACTAACTCAGAACTCAGTATAGGATGTCAAAATATTTTAAAAAATATATTATCCATCAGTTTTTCATTGCTTTGCAGCAGAAGCATAGTTCAGAAAATCTAAAATACTTTGTTGCAAACATCTATAAAGAATATTTCAAACAATGCACAAAAATCAAACAAAAAATCTACAATGTATTTAGAGTTAAGAACTAAGTACTTGATAGTACATTTACTTGGGCTTCCTAGGTGGCTCAGTG
The DNA here is from genome assembly GCA_007570785.1 of Antilocapra americana. Taxonomy (NCBI): domain Eukaryota; kingdom Metazoa; phylum Chordata; class Mammalia; order Artiodactyla; family Antilocapridae; genus Antilocapra; species Antilocapra americana. The sequence continues at coordinate 1,886,148 of ML660214.1, forward strand.
GTAAAGAATTTGCCAGCTAATACAGGAGACACAAGAGACATGCATTCAATTCTTGGGTCAGGAAGATTTCCTGGAATAGGAAATAGCAACCCATTCCAGTATTCTTGCCTGGAAAATTCAATGGACAGAGGAGTCTGGTGGGTTACAGTCCATAGTGTTGCAAAGAGTCAGATAGGATTGAGAGCATGAGCCACATTACTTTGTTATTTTGAAGCAGCAAATAACAATTTAGAATTAATTTGTAAACGGGAAAGCTGGATTGGTCAATCTCTGAAGTCTTCAATGTCATGATAGTACCATGCTTTGCAGCATAGAGAAAACTTAACCACAAACAACTCTACCAGGGATGGAAATACAATTCAATTATATCCATCCACAACTTGGATCCCAGTGAATCTACAACTCTATGACATGGCCCATCATAAGACTGTCCAAGAATAGTTTGCTGTACAAGATAACAGATCATTTTAGCTACTTAAGATTTACGCATTATTCATTTGAGTAGCCTACCACTCCATATCATATAAACTATATGAAAATGTATGCATGTGAAGAATTTTAAAATAATTTTATTTGTCTAAAAGTCAACAACTTAATTTACAATTGCTCATGCTTTTCAGCATAAACATGCCTCTTTAGGAATTCTTCAGAAATGAGAAATATAAATTTTTTATGAATACTAAATTTAACTATTTATGATTTAGATATATTATTTGATTGTTTTTGATATTGCAGCTTTCTCTTTCTATTTTGGAGCAATATGTCCTTTTCTTTTTTTCAAGTCTCAAAGATTTTCCATAGGCCTTGGAAAGGTTATAAACTATAGAATTTGTTCTTGTAATTCCAAACAGATAAAACTGTCCTTTTTGGATATAGCACCTAGTATTCCCAAGCATATAGTCTTTCTTGGGGAGTGAGAATGTGACAAGTAAGATAAAAGCCAAAAACTGTGGGAAAGTACAAAAGACACACATGAAAAAGGCAGCAGAGCTATAAGTGTAAACCATAAATGCAGAGAGGAGATGAGAGGAAACTCAAAGGGATGAGTAGAAACAAGCTAGGAGGAAAGGAGAGACAAAGGAACTAAGACACAAGTATGGCAAACTCCAAAAGTGATATACAGATGGTGAGCACCTAACTTGCATAAGTAACTTCTGCAAAATGACAATATGTGGCCTCTTATTTACTACTCTGCTCAGTGACAGTGGAGCATTAAACCAAGTACAAGAATAATTTTGAACATGGAATCATGTGTGATTGCATAGGTCACTCAGCCATGAACCTGGCTCTGCTGAGAGCTTTCCCACTCTTCCCAGGAAGTGGCTCTTTGATGCTGGCATTGACACACTGCCCCCTTATCACTGGTCTCCACACTCTGAATCTTATTACCCAGGCCTGCTGAGCATATTACTCAACTTGCGACCTTGGAAAAACGTATTACTCAATATGAAAATGTAAACAATATGAAAACTAATTAAATTTGAAAACTAAATAAACAAAAATTGCCCTACCTTTATCAATTAATGTATTCATATATTTTAAACCTGAAAATTGACAGCTACTTGCTCCTTATAACTTAAAAGCACATCATGAAAAAATAGTACATGATAGGTGCCTGATCCAAGGGCACCAAAAGACAACTGGAATAGTCTCAATCTTATAAAAAATGTGAATGAAACCATCTTTAGGTGCTTTTCCATTAATTGTTAGCAAAGTTGAAGGAAAATGGTTTGTTTATTATGGAAGAAAAGTCCCTTAGCACTCCTTCCAACCAGAGGCAGGCCTGAGGTGCTCCTATATAACATTACTTAGTATATTGTGACTCTCAAGTAACTACGGCAAAGCATTATGTAAACAAAGGAGACTACATACATATTTCTCTGGATTTTCCAGGACAGATTTATAAAGGTGTCAGACATTTGAATTTTATATCCCACCAAATAACCCAGTATCTAAGGATTCAATCATCTTTGAGCTCTAATCCTACATTTCTATCTTCACTTTGGTTAACTCAGTATATCTGAAATGAAAGAAAATCTGTCTATCCATCTACCTTTTGGTACATTTACCACCCAGAAAATAGTCTACTCATTATTGTTAGTGACATTACAGTTCTTTCTGTTATCTGAGACTGAAACAGCTTTGAATGCTTTTTCATTGCTTGATCCAATCTGTTATTGACTTCTATCAATTCCATTATTAACTGTTCCTTCCACTCAGGCCTTCCTTTCTGGCCTCTTCCTTCTCACCAAAAACAAGCCCTTGAAATCTCTCACTTGGGCTACTTCAATAGTCTCCTAACCATGTACCTTTAACTCCAATATCTCTCCACTCTATCCCGTGTTTCTATCAAAGAATTGATGCTTTTGAACTGTAGTGTTGGAGAAGACTCTTGAGAGTCCCTTGGACTGCAAGGAGATCCAACCAGTCCATCCTAAAGGAAATCAACCCTGAATATTTATTGGAAGGAATGATGGTGAAGCTGAAACTCCAATACTTTGGCCACCTAACGTGAAGAACTGATTCATTGGAAAAGACACTGATTCTGGGAAAGATTGAAGGCAGGAGGAGAAAGTGACGACAGATGATGAGATGGTTGGATGGCATCACCGACTTGTTGGACATGAGTTTGAGTAAGCTCCAGGAATTGGTGTTGGATAGGGAAGCCTGGTGTGCTGCAGTCCATGGGGTTGCAAAGAATCTTACATGACTGACTGAACTGAACTGAACTGATCTCTACTACTGTTCATCTTATTTAAGAAGATCATATCATTTCATGTTTCAAAAACCAAAGTTAGATTCATGTATTTTGGTTAGAGTTAGTTTTGCCTTTGCATGTCATCCCTTCTTTTGACCCCTTCAATTTTGGGTCCCAATATTCACTTTCTCCCCTTCACTTGCGTTTCTTTCCCATCCTATCTTTATGACTGAACTGACCTGAACTACATACTTGTCTCCTATATATTCCTGTCCTCAATTCATTGTTTCTGCTGTTCTCTACATCTAGAACACTATCTATTTGGCAATATAGAGTCCTAAGATGGGAAACTGAATTAGGTTAGGTTCACTAACACATAAACTTTGCAAGGACATATATATGTTTTTTCATCTTTTTTTTTCTTTACATTATCGTGTTGGTTTTGCCATATATTTACATGAATCTGCCATGGGTATACATGTGTTCCCCTTCCAGAAGCCCCCTCCCACCTCCCTCCCGATTCCATCCCTCTGGGTCATCCTGGTGCACCAGCCCTGAGCACCATGTATCAAGCATCAAACCTGGGCTGGCGATTGAGTTCACATATGATAATTTACATGTTTCAATGCCATTCTCCCATATCATCCCACCCTTGCCCTCTCCCATAGAGTCCAAAAGACTGTTCTGTACATCTGTGCTTCTTTTGCTGTCTCGCATACAGGGTTTTCTAAATTACATATTCATACATTAGTATAGTGTATTGTTTTTCCTTCTGGCTTACTTCACTCTGTATAATACACTCCAGTTTCACCCACCTGAGTAGAACTGATTCAAATGTATTCTTTTTAATGGCTGAATAATATTCCACTGTGTATATGTAATTTTGTTTTGTTTTTACTGTTTACCAATATAGCGAAAGTGCTGAGAACTGTGACCAACACATACAATAAACATGTGTTGAGTGAATGGATAAGAGTTTAATGGCTTGAAATTCAAACGAATGCACACTTTTCTTGCAAACGGCTCCAGAGCATTTATTTACTTACTTATTGTATACAATATTCCAGTCATATTGATTATATACATAATATTTCAGTCAGATGGATATGTAAAAATGTATATGCCCACAATTAATAAAAAAGTTTCAGGAATTTTTCTAGAACATTACATGCAACTACAGACTTATAGTTTGCTTTTATTTTTCCAAGTTTTTGTTTTCTTAGGATTTCATGCCAGCTATACACTATCCTATTTTCTTATGTTCATAAAGCTCTTCATCTCTGGATACCTAAGCTTGGTCCTGGTAGCCTAGGGCTGCAGCCACTAGATGAGACTAACAGGATAATTTTCCTTTTGGCTTACAAGTTACACTGAATCAGCTACTGAAAGACTAACAAGTGAGAGGAATGATGGCTGAGGCAGATTTATAGCCAAGAAAAACAGGTAAAACTTAGGAGAGAAAAAGGACTGCCAGTATGTTAATCTCAAACAATAAGTCTTAAAGGATAAAACATATCCAAAATATTTTGATGAAATGGTAGTCCTTTGCATATTGGTTTATTAAGAATTTTATGTACAGGTTGGTGTGCTGCAGTGAATTAATTTATAGGCCAGTAACAACTCCAAATTTCTGAAAGGTCCTCTATTTTAATTTAGAAAATCCAAGACTGTCATAATTCAAAAAGTATTTCTTAAAAAGTGTCCCTTCAAGGACAAAATAATCTTTGAGTATCTTATACTACAATAATTTCTGTCCATTAGAATTGACTCATATATTCAGTTCAATACTTGCACAGAGTATCAGAGATATAAAAAGTTCCTCAGAGGCACTTCTTCTAATGTCTCTTCTTTAATTGGGTAGATTAGAAAAGTGAATGCCATTGCTGAACATTTTCAGCATAATTATATATGACCTTGGCAATGGCAGCAAAGTTAATAACTAGATATTTCAAAGAAGTAATGGTATATGTAATTATTAGGAAGAATAACATGTCATGCTATGTATGAGTATTTATTAAAATACTTCACAGACAAAATGATGCACCCACTAAAACATAGTATGCAATTCCTTTCAAACCCGTGTTTCCCTCAGGACTAAATTTCATGGACAAATTGTTTTCCAGATTTAAATTTTACTTTCTGCTCATATCCCTGACCATTGTTTTTTCAGTGTTCTTCTTCCTAAGAAATTCAACTACAAACCATACATTAAAGAGATAATACCATTGCAGAAATCCAAAGAGTTCTCCTTGGGTAATACCAGTTGTGTTTTCATTTTTGTTGCTGTTGTTGTTTGAAAAATGCTTCCTAGCATTGTTATTAAAACTACTTGTCAGGCTTATAGAACTTATTTTAAATTTCTATTGCTTGGCATTGTGCTTAGTAAAAAGACAGATGATCATCTGAATTTTATGTAGACATACGCATAGAATACTAAAGCTTAAAGGTCCCTAGAGATGACATGGTCCAAGCCTCATTTTTACATATGAGGAAACAGAGATTACCAAATATTACAAGTTAGGTATCTAGTGGGAAACTTAGCAGTTTTTGAAACATTGACTAAGGTGTCCAAAATACTCTGAAATATATCTCAAAACAATCTGTATTGTGGAAACCTAAATTTAGTAACCACAATATGATGTTTTAAAGGTAAAGAAAGGTAGAATAATGTACAGATTTAAGAATCTGCCTTGAACAATGGGTATATCTTTTTTTTCAGATATGTAAACCTATGATATTCTCAAAAAAGAAAAGTAATTTTAAACATCTGGCAATCATGCTACTCCTTGAACTATCTCAGTCTAGAAGTGGGCCCATACATGTGTCTTATTAACTTCTCTTAGCCTTACCTTCCAATATTTCCTCTTCTAACTTTAACTTACTATCTTCTCAGTCTTAGTGTACTTCAGTGAATATTCAGGTGTAGCATAGATTTGTCTCATTGTTGCAGCAGCCTCAACTCTGTAGTCCTGAGAACTGATTCATATCTTTTTACCTAGTCTCATGTATGTATGCAAATCCAAGAAAAACCTGGGAAAAACTTCAACAATAATGCACAGGAATTTACAGAGTATGTTAAAGTATGATTGGGAGATACTGCCACAGGGATGGTAGGAAGAGAAGATGGAAGACAGGATCTTCACTTGCCCTGATGTTGTTTGCTAATTTGTGAACCAGCAGGTGACTTAAGTAACTAGACAAACTGCTCCTACTCAGACAGAAACTCAATTAAAATTGTTATCACACATACTTCAACCAAATATAAAACAGAGTGAAAATGTGTTTCTCAAAGGTTCTCTTACCTTGCAAATAATGCATATGTTAAAGAGAAATATAAATGATAAAAGCAGAAGTAGCAGGAAGGAAAATGGGAAAGAAACTGAGAGAACAACAGAGCAGAGGGAGGATCAGGGAAAATGGAGTGGGATACAATTTCAATTCAGAAATTAATGCTATAGATTATATAGGCATGACCATTATTTCAAGTTTTTGTATGCCAGATAGGAAGAAACCTGACTATCTTACTAATGATACATTCAGTAGTCACTTTAAACATGAATCATTTATTCCAGGATAACAAATACACTTAATGAAAATCTGTGAAGATATGGAGAACATAATTTTAGAAAAACAAATGTAGAGAAGTTTAGGTTCTAGGAAAGCAGAAAGGCATTATATGGAAAGAAAAGCGGAGGTGATAAGAGGTAGACAGGTACCTACATAACAGTTAGAAAGCATCACATTGAAATATTATAGTCAGACACGTGGGTATGTGTCAGACACTTTCATCCTTTGATCACATATATACTTTGCCATTTCTAATTTTGCCCATAGGAAACATTACACCAAGTAAAATACATTATAGTTTAGTGATTATAAGGGACAGCACTAGAGAAGAGGTCCGCAAAAATTTTTGTAAAAGGAAGAGATAGTTGATGAATGCAGTAGGAGGTAAATGAATAATGAAAAGGGAAAGAATAAAAATTATAAAAGTCATGAATATATAATACCAGAAAAATGGTCATGAATTACTAATTCCTGAATAGCATTGTCATGGACCAAAGGGGTCTTCAAATAAAACAGATGCAAGTTCAAATCTCAGCTCCCACATTATGCCCCCAGGTAAACTATTTTACCTCTCTAATCCTCCGTGCCCTTATAAATATATAGGGAATAATTATAGCATTTGGCTCTTAGGGTTGTTGAGATGATTGAATCAAATAACTCTCATAAAGTATAATATGGTGCTTGCAATATAGTAGCTATCCAATAAATATGAGCAACAAAGAGAAAGGGCAGGTGAACAAAAGAAATATTGGATCAGTTTCATAGTTAATAATCACTGTGGTTTTATTTTGTGGCACAACTATTTTAACTGAGATATAATTGACATACAATATTGTATAAGTTTAAGGTGTACAAGGTGTTGATTTGATACACTTACAAGCTGCAATATGACTACCACCAAAGTATCAGAAATCCATCAATTTACACAGTTATCATTTTTTTTTCTATAGTGAGAACATTTATGATGTAGTCTCCTAGGAACCTGAAAGTATATAATATTGTTAACTATAAATATCATGCTGTACATTAGATCTCCAAAATGTATTCATCTTCTGATTGCAAGTTTGTACCCTTTGACCACCATCTCACTTCCCTCACCCTCCAGCCTTTGAAATCAGCATTTTATTCTGTTTCTAGGAGACTGACTTTTCTGGATTTAACATATAAGTGATATCACACACTATTTGTCTTTCTCTGTCATTTTTATATTTTTATATGGTTTTTCCACTGAGCTATAATACCATGAGGAATGAACCTTGTATGTCGATAATTGTACACCCAGGGTCTGGCATCATCTCAACATGTTATAGGTACTCAGTAAATATTCTTGAGTGAATGAATGGACCCAGAATGAGAAAGCATAGATTAAAATTAAATTTCTACCATTTACAGCTGTGTGTACAAATACTTTCTCAGTTTCAGTATCTTAATTTATAAAATGGAGGCAATAGTAACACTCGATATAATTGCTGTGAAGAGTCAGTGAAAAAGATTCTTTGATGAATACCATAGTTATTTAACAGAGTACTTGAGAAATAATGCTTAATAAATGTTAACTGAATCAAATTTAGTTGTTTCATTTAAACTCAGGCTGATCATAAAATTATGTAATAAATTTATTCTCTAAGTACTCTGGTTATTAGACTATTTATATTGGTGTCTATGATGTTTAACATTCAGAATAACTTATAAGTTTATGACATATTCTTATCTTTCAATAGAATTCCATGAGTAAACTATAAAGGGAGACATAGTTTTCATAACTGTATGCCCTTAAAGAAAAAGAAGCTAATTGATCTTAGTTATCAGTTAGAACCTAATTGATCAGTTCTGCCAAAGCAGCATGGAGCTCACTCTGTACTCTCTGATTTTAAATTAAAAATTAACATGTCTACCTGTGCTCATTAGTGAATTTATTGGAAATCATCAATATTTCCAATGTTTGGCATAGGTCAATGTTATGCTGTGCATCTAATGCAATAATGTATGAGGCATTGCTGGGATTACACCAGTGGCTGGAGAAGCTTCATCTTCAACAGAAGATGGCATTAGCAGAGAATATGATGAAACAAGAAGATATCAATAGCCTTTCTCTATCCTGCTACAAAATTAACAATGGCTCCCTACGAAATCTGTTAAGCCAAAATATCTGAGAGAAAAGCACAGAAAATCTTTAAGACAATGTTGAAGTTAAGGTTTTTAAGGTACAGCTATTTAAAAGATACATTTTAAAGTAATGTTTAATATCACTGGAAAATGCCACTGATACAAAGTTAAATGTGAAATGAGAATGAAAAACTATAAATAATATGGGCCCAATTTTACACAATTATCTTTTGTAACCTTTATTAGAGGTAGATTTTAAGGAATTATGCAAATATAATAATTGCAGTCATCTCTAAATATTTAAGTTATGGATGCCTTTTATTTTCTTCTTAATACTCGCAGGTTAGGTTAGTTATATTCTCACTCTTAGGAAAATAAGAATACATGAGGAATTGAAAAGAGTAGCAGAGTTGAAGTTGAAAGAAAAAATATAATGGAGAATCCTGGGGAAAAATTATGAGAAAGAAGAAATTAAGAGGAAACAGAAGTCAGGATTCGGTCAGATATGCTGAGTGGAGGGTGATATAGTTAATTTACAAAGAAAGAAAAGGCCAAGTGAGTGACTGACTTCAGGAAATGGTGAAACATAAGAATGAAGACCTTGTGACCTGATTTAACCTACAGGTCCCACTCTTCCTGGAGCCTGAAACTTTCCAATGTTTCCTGCTGACTGCAGTTGAATGAGGTAGCTGTTTTCAGGTTTCTATATGAGTATTTTGGACACCTGATGCAAAGAACTGACTCATTGGAAAAGACCCTGATGCTGGGAAAGACTGAGGGCAGGAAGAGAAGAGGGAAACAGAGGATGAGATGGTTGGATGGCATTACTGACTAAATGAACATGAGTTTGCGCAAACTCTGGGACACAGTGAAGGACAGGGAGGCCTGGTGTGCTGCGGTCCATGAGGCTGCAAAGAGTCGGGCATGACTCAACAACAATATGTGAGTGCAAAGAAATCCCATTACAGAAGCTCACCTAAGAATGTCTCTTCCTTAAAACAAGAGCTTAAATAAAATGACAATTATATGCTTCCCTTGTAGCTCAGCTGGTAAAGAATCCACCTGCAATGCAGGAGACACTGGTTTGATTCCTCAGTTGGGAAGATTCCCTGGAGAAGGGATAGGTTACTCACTCTAGTATTCTTGGGCTTCCCTGTGGTTCAGTCGGTAAAGAATCCAGCTGCAAGGTGCGAGACCTGGGTTAGATCGCTGGGTTGGAAAGATCCTTGGAGGAGAGCATGGCAACCCACCCCAATATTCTTGCCTGGAGAACCCCCAAGGACAGAGGAGCCTGGTGGACTACAGTCCATGGGGTCGCAGAGTTGGACACAATTGAGCGACTAAGCACACATGTTTAAAAGAAGGAAAATAATGGTCTATGGATTCTAAAAGCAATGAGGACTCCAGAATTTTTATCAGAGATGGATTTTAAGGGATACCATATGGTTGAGCCTAGGAATGATTATCTTGAAATCATAGTCCTATGCAAGTATATTAACTAATTGTGTATTTCAGGAGGCATTAGGAGGTATTTACATAACAAATGCTGTTACTTAGCTTATACTTTTGTTGACTGAAAAATTAGTCACAACCTGAAAGTAGAGTTTATTTGATGGGAATGTTTAGGACTCAGAGCCCATGAGACTCAGTAGCTCTGAGCTGCTCCAAGCAGGTGGAGGGGGATCGGGCTATACACAATTTTGTAACAAAGGGAACTGGCAGTCTGAACATCAAAGACTTTTGTGCAGTAAGAAAAATCAGATATCAAGTTAAGAAATTTAGTGTTCTTTGTATGGGAGAATGCAAGCCTCTGGGCTCACTGAATTCATTCCATTCATATGCACCTCAGTTATCTGGGGCCACATCAGGTTTCCTTGTTCACCTTAAGGATGTAGAAGGTGGCTGTTTCTTGCATTCACTGTCCCAATCTGAGCTCCTCAAAAACCACCGTGGGAGTAGGGGCACCTGCTGGATCACAGTTTTGGGAATCCTCATTCACATTTGGAGGCCAGAAATCACTGATGACTGTGACATTTTAGGAGGATGAGATGTTATTCAAGGATTAAACTGTATTTTAAAATCCACAAAATAAGAGGTCCTATGCCACTGTAAGTCCTTAAGAAGATGTTGCCGGTCATGTTACAGAACGGAGACCAAGCTCAAAAATAAATGTTGCTTTCAGTGTTAACTTTGAGATGTGCTTTGAGGGCTGTGTAAAGAACTGTTAGGAAAAAGTATTTTCTTCTTAGGTCTTCCATTATAAGACTGTCCCTTCCTACATACAAGCTCAAAAGATACTGAGAAGAAGAATTGATTATTTGTTACACAAGTTAAAGAGACAGGTGTTGGAGAGTATTTGGGGGCACACTGTAGTTATACATCTTCTAATATTTAGGACAGCACAGGCCAACAAGTATCACACATTCACTTACCCAAATAAGGACCTGCTCCAGCTACCACTGATGTTTGAAGTAATGTTGCAAAAAGGGGAAAAAAATATTTGATGAAGGTGTGGAATTACCAAAGAAATAAAATTTATGCACTGGAACTAAGATTAGGTTCTACCTTATGTATCAATCATCATTGATTAATAATGGTTATCTACAGCACACTGAAAAGAAGAAATTCATAGCCAAGTTGGGGATAGCAAAATGTTCTGTGATCAGTTATGAAGGTTTAATCTCCTTTAGCTTCCATCTTTCAGTACAGGAATCGTAAAACCTGATTTACAGTATTTCTGTGAGAATTAAATAAAATATAATATAAAGTTCACAAAACATTTCCAGGCACAAACCAGGTACCCAATAAAATGTTAAGTCCCTTCTTTCTGGCTTCTTCTTTCATAATATTTGATTACAACTGCAGTACAACTGGCTCATGATTAATTTCAAATATACAGACCATACTTTACACCCATGATTTACTATAACTGTACCATTCCTATTATTGGCTTATGATTATTCACAACTATATAGCCTATACTATTGGTCCACAATTTAATATATTTTTGCAATCTACACTACAGTTTCATCAGTGACCACAAGTGTATCATCCTATGCTCTAGGTCAATACATCACTGGTTTTTGCTATTGGAATATAAAAAGAAAAAATATAAATATCACATTTAGATTGTACACAGATGACTTAGAAAAAAAATGTGGTTCTTGTGGTGAATACCTGAAAAGCTATATATAAGATAGTTTGTTTCCACTGAGTAGAAATTCAGACATTAACTTGTCTTTTAAAAAACACAAAAGATGAAAACTCTGTTCTTAGCTCAAATTTTATAAAACCTAAAACTGCTTCAAAATTTTTCAATTATTTTTTAAAAATTGATGTATGAATCCGTGATTTAAAAAAATGCAGATGTACCCTAACACCACTGTTCAGTCAGGAAACTCCTGGTTCCTCTCTCTTGTCATCCCTGCTTCCCTGTTCTTATTACTCACTATTTAATTTCTCACAAGGGTTGAATGAACAATGTGTGCATTGAGAAGATGGCTATTCTGACTTTTTCGTGAGACTAATATCTGTCTTAAAAAGAAGTATATAGTTCAACTCTATTCACAGACTCAGAAAAGAAAGAAAAAACTTGCTGAAGGTCAATTAGGATTCAGCTATTTTCTTTGCTTATTTTGTAAAGCCTCATGTTTAAGTATGCTTTTCTTATACTGCCTGATAAATTTCAAGTGAAAGTCTCAAGTTGGATCAGTCTACAAACTCTGAATCTGAAATTTAAAAGTAATTTGCAAAAATAGCAATAGGGTACACTGAAAACTCATTTTGTCCTGGCTTCATTTTACCCATTTTTATGTAGGGCTGGCTTGCTAAAAAAGTATGGCTCACCTACTTAATTATTACAATTTACTCTTCCAAAAAAATGTGTTTCCAACAAATGTGCAACTGGGTTTATGAATCCTTTGGATTCCAGTTACTCTGTATTATTGGCAGCCAAATCAAAATTTTACTGTGGCTACAAAAGAACTCTTTTTTAAAGAAAATATTTTGTCTTATCACTTATATAGGTTCTTTCAGCTAGATTAGCAAAATATGTTATCATTTTCCATATTGTGAGAAGACTTTACAAAATATAAACTGCTTTGCTATCCACCATGAACCTTCACGTGGAGCCAGAGATTTCTGCCCTCTAGACAAAAATCTCCCACTTCTAGTGGTCAGCTAGTTAAGTCCCTTCATCAAGGGTGAGTATCAGAAAGCTTGAAGAGTCAGTTAGGGAGGATAAGCCATAGTTTTACTTATTTATTTACTGTTAATTGATAAATGAGCCAATAAAGCTAGTCTGTCTTTTTTAGGATTTGTCACTGAAATCAGACAGTTTAAATTCCTTTAGAATATTACCATCCCTATTTATCTCTGCTAAACACCTCTCCACACTAATCCATATCCTTTTGTTTCTTAAATAGAAAAAAGCCAACACAAGTCAAACCTCTGCCAAAAAGAGAACCATGTCTATAAATAAGATTTATTTAAAAAATAGTAAAAATAGTAAGGACTAAAGTTCTTATTAAGACACTAGTTTTCTGTCACATACCTCTTGGCTAAAACAAATGTCCACATTTTAAATTTAGTTTAACTTTTAGATAGTGTTCTGGCCAAAAAAAATCGTATCCAATCTCCTAATTATGTATCCAAGCAAAGGTATTAAGAACATCTTGTGCATGCAGCTTTAACAGTCTTGAAAACTTTTGATGAGAAATTGTTGAGTCAAAAGCAAAGTATGAGTGTCATAGGTGATACAAATACTGAAACAGAATGTTCTCTTTGTACTCAAAGAATGCTTGTAGTCATTCTATCTCACCACAGGAAAAAAATTCTGCCAAAGATTTAGTGGTAGAACTCTCTGTTCATATATTTCTCATTCTAAGATTACAAAGTAGAATATGACACTAAATACTGAATTATAAGACTTTTAGCACAAGAAAAAGATCCTGTAGTATTCACAGCTCTCATTTTAATGAGAAGAAATCTAAGACTCAAAGTTCAGTGACTTGCATGATATCACAGAGTTTACTTTTAACCATGTGTGTGAACCAGATCCCCAAATGCTGAACACACATCTTCCTAGCAGAGAAAAGAGATGAAGTGTTTTTTTTTTTTTTTAAATACCCAGTGTCAATCTGATTCCCTATACGGCTATTTTCTCACCATATGGATTAAAGTAGCCATATCCTTCTACCCTTGAGAGATTCTACTAGAACATGCATGACACTTAATTGTACTTATTTGTTTATAATACACTTGACAGCAAGTTCCTATGGGGGCCAGGAGAGTATTTTACTCAACTTTGTTCCTTTTACACTTAACATGATTTCTGACTCAAGGAAAGCAATCAAACAATACATATTGGATAAGTGAATAAATGTATGCATGAATTTTTCCTTGATGATTTAGAATAAATATCAAGACCTCACAGTTTAATGAACTTTAATTCTAATTTTATTATGACATGGGTTAGCTGAAAATGTCCCTATATGTATAATAAGAGAAATATAAAGTTTATTTATACAAATTTAGGAAAATATGACTCTTCCAAAGTTATCAAGTCACTGAGTCACCTGCTCCTTAACTGGAGATCTTTTACAGTGTATCAGATATAGCATTCTCCTTGACAGATTGAAGGCTGTCATTGCCACTTTCTTTCTAAACCATATTACCCTTCAAATTATTTTCAGTTACTTGGTTCTAATATATATTCTGTGATATCTATTCTTTTTTAAAGTAACTTTTCCTTTTTAAATTCTGGTAGTAAAGACTATTATACAGTTGAAGTAAGAGAAAGTTAAATCATAGAAACTGATGGTATCAACAAGAAGAAAATTAGCTAGAAGATACTGTTTATTGAAAAAATCCAAACACAAAAATAAAACTGTAATTTCTTTAAAATGACTTAATTACTTGGAAACAGAAGAGAGAATAAGAGGAACAATGTTTTTGAATACAATTAGCAGAGTGTGGTTATGTATAGGAGGCCAGAGAGAGATAAGACAAGAGAAATAGTTGGCATAGCAGTAAAGTCTTAGCAAGACAGGGTGACTACATTTAATCCTTGACAATACACAAAGGCAGAAATACTTTGTAAATCTATATAATTAAGCGAAATTCTCAGTAACTTCCCTATAAATCTCTAGAGAAGAGGCTGGCTAAAGGCTAGATTCTATAGTTGTCACTGCTCTAGTTGAATGGTCTTAATTTGACCCCTAAATGACAGTCACACCTAGGAAAAAGAATCACTAATGCATTTGACACATGGTTCTTCTCCATTACAAAGTCAAAGAGACTTCAAAAATAAGGGCTAAGAGACATGTTATACAAAAAAGAGCTTTCTCATGTCATCTGAAATCTTGGAAGTACCACGTTTTTGTCCTGAAGTATTAAACCCTTGAGGCCAAGTCTAAGCAGGAGATGCAAAAGTATCAGGAAAATAAGCTATTGGAATCTAATGTGTTCTATTCCATAAATTAACACGCAACACAAGAATTTATGTGGCTCCTGAGATTGGCCAGGGTCAAAGGTAATTACTGCAGAAATTTACATATTGAAAAGAGATTTGGTTTTACATTTAGTCTTTCCTTGTTCTCCACTAGCTCCTATGGTCAGAGATGACTGTATGTCCTAGTTTACCCAAATCAGTCCCAGCTAATGCTTATTTAACTGGGACTTGATAACTAATTTTTATTCTCAAGTTTTTCCAGTTTGGATGATAAATTATACATTCATTCACTTAAAGACCAGATTTCTTTTTTCTTTTTTTAATTAATTAATTAATTTTTTTCTTTACATTATCCTGTTGGTTTTGCCATACATTGACATGAATCCGCCATGGGTATACATGTGTTCCCCTTCCAGAACCCCCTCCCACCTCCCTCCTGATTCCATCCCTCTGGGTCATCCCGGTGCACCAGACCTGAGCACCCTGTATCATGTTTCAAACCTGGGCTGGCGATTCATTTCCCTAAATACTTCTTAAACCTATCTACTTTGTTGCCTCCAAACTCTTCACACTTTCAAATTTCATGAGGATTAATGCAGAAATCACATATCTAGTCTTCTTATTTTACACGTGCTCCCCTCAAATTCACTTTAAATTACACATAATGCAAGGAGTCTTTTTAAAGCAAAATTATGACACTACATTCCTTAAAAGTTTTCCGTGTTCCCATTTATGTTTAGACATATAAAGACCTGAATGATCCTGCCTCTCAAGCCCCAGCTGGCACCATTCATTCTCTCCTTTCTTTACTGATTCTTTGACCACATTAGATTTCCTGTAGGTCTCAGAGCTTTCAAATCTGCCCTCTCTCTTTCTAGAATAAAGTTCCTCCTCTGAACTTCCTTATTCTGGTCTTATTCCTACTCATCCTTTCAATTTCAGTTTAAATACCGCTTCCTCAGATAAATCTTCACACATTCCCATAGACTAAGCCAGGTCTGCTTTTACGGTAATGACAATAATGCACAATCCTTCATAACATCCAGCTAGATGATTCTATATATGTAAGCTATTCCATATACAGTTTATATTGTAACCCCACTAGATTAAAAATTCATATTTTATCTTGTTTGTTATTAGATTTCCAACACCTGAACATACACGAATGTTCAACAGTTTTTTATTAAAATGACAACCAAAGGAAAGTTCCAATTTTAGATAGTTAAATATAATCATAAAGTATCTATTTACTCCTTGACTTTAAATGATATATCTGAATATGTACACCAATATTTCACAATACATATTACCTTTTGCTTAATTCTATCTTCATCAATGGACAAAAGATAAACCGGATTTAGCCCAACAGACATCAGATTGAGGTGAAAAGTACATGTATTTGGCACATCTAATTATTTCATATTTATCTCAATTATACTGTAATCAACAATGTGATTATGAAATCAACATTTCTATTCACAAGTTATTTCTAATGCTTTCATTTTTCTCCTTTCTATTAATTTTGGTAAAATGGGGAGAAATATAATAAAACATTCAAATAATCACACAAGTATTGATGTGTAACACTGTTTACACTGTTAAAATGTTTGACTAAAAGGAAACTTCATGAAACAATAGCTCAAAATATTTGTCAACTGAAGTATGAAAAGCTGCATCCAGTATGTAAAAATCAATATACAGGTATCAAAGTATGCATTATTTGAAAGTCCAATATGAAATTTCAAAACCACTTATAGTATGACTCAGTTGATATTTAGAATATATATATGTTAGGGTAAATTCAGCTACAATAAAATAAAATTCAACTTATGTGTCTTGATCAATAAAGATATTTAATTCTATCATACAACAAGAACTCTGAAGGTTGTTAGTTTCAATGTTTGCCATAGTGGTTCAAGCATGTTATCAGGAGTTCAAGCTCACTCTATCTTTCTGTTATTTATTCCCATCTTTTTCTGTAGATCTTTTAAACTCACAGTTACAATATAGCTGCTTCAACTCCAAATACCAAATCCTCCTACAACCATAGTCATAAGGAATGAAGTAGCAGGGAAAATAGAATATTCTCTTCTGGAGCCTCTCTTTTTAAGTAAAAGTGTCCCTTTCAGAAGCTATCAAGATCTACATTATGTTTCATTGTCCAGAACTAGATCATCACTACCAGATATATCATTATCAAAAGGGAATGGAATTATTAAAATTGGCTTAAAGCAATCATCATTTATCTCCTGGGATGAGGAAAGTCTGAGAACTTTCCTGAGAAATCTTTCCTGAGAACAAAGGATCTCAGCCCTTTGTATGAACAAATAAGAGACAGCTTGCAGGTATGCTAAAATATCTGTCATAGAATTCTGAAGAGTTGGAATTATATCAGATTTCTCTGGATTAAAAAATCAAAATATTAACAGTGCAAATTACATATTTAAAATGTTGCTTCCATATATTCTAACATAAAAGAGGTCTAAGGGAAAACAACTATTTCTAATACAGAAGGGACCAAATTAAAAATAAAACCATATAAATTGTTAGAAACTTTCTGTTTTTGAAAATATAAATATCTGAGAAGTTTTAGAGACTCAAAATATCTGACACAAAAATAAAACCCCCCCTTTTTTTTTTCAGAGTGATTTTCATCAATGCTCGCACCAAATACATTTTTACTAATTGGTAAAAGTTTTTTTTAGCTGTAAGGCTTTTATAACCATGTTAGTTAAGGAAGACAAAAGACAAGCAAAAACACAGAGACTAATTTCATACTCAAAACTCTCACATTTTACCTGCAATTATATTCTTAACTTTATATTACATCAAACCCAAAGACAAAAAAGTCATCTCAAATCACATCAACCTTGCAGTTGCATCCCAGAGAAATACTGGCTCTGAACCAAGTACCCAGGTACTAACTAGTTTAGTTTTAATTCGGAGCAGATGGATGAGAGTTCTCAAGGTCAAATCTAGAGGATCTTCTTGGAGAATACCTCATGGTCTCTGCAACATAGCAGATGGTGAAAATATTTTAGGGCTATTTTCAAATGATGTTAGCAAAACTACATTTCTATCAATTGTCTTTGATAGCTTCCATAAACATGACTTTCTTTCCAAATGTAGAGTTAAAATGATATAGCTTAGCAGGGCTTTTCTGAGATGTCACTATCAACAATGACACACTGAGTATTTATATTCCAAGTTCAGAGATGAATTGCAGGAGAGGAAGCAGTGGATCTCCTGAGATAAACAGACAGATAATGATAAATGATATTATAATGCATATCTTATTTTCCTGTACAAGAGGGAAAAATATTTTATCTCCTGTTATAGTAGACTTTTAAACTGAAGCTTCTTTTTGGAAGATAAGCACAGCATAATATTTATTTTTGACCCTCTAAACAAGTTAACAATTCTAGATATATCATAAATGTCCAATAAGCTGTATATTGGGGGGCTGTAACTTTTTATTTTCAAGATAAATTATTGTGGTGGACATATGCCATGTGGGACAATGTCAGTTATCTACTAATTCCACCCTGATTTTCTCTGGAGAAACTTTTATTCCTATTGTCTAAAATCTTATTGAAACAGTAATTCCTATTTTCTATCACTTAATCCCCAAAGAGGAAAGTAGAATAGTCTCAGATTCTTTACATTTCTCTAACCTGCCAGGGCTGTAAAAATGGCATCAATTGGGCTAACAATACCCTTTCCTGGGAATTTGAATCTTGAGTGATACAAGGATAAGAGTGACACAAGTATAGAGTTCACTTATTACAGTAACAAAGGCAGGAGAGGTGATGCTATCTAATTAAGACTGTTCCTACTACTCTGTTTCCTATTTCCCAGATCCCTCCAATTCTTAGTTTCAGATCAATTATAAACCAGGTCTCCTTATTCTAACAAGTTCTCTGTCACTTAACTCGAATCTAATTCTATTATTTATAGTAATTTTTTTTTAAAAAAATACAAAGAAGCAAAATTAGACAATATAAAATATCTACATTATTTTGTAACCTCTCTTCCATCAATGCATCTTTATATTTTTCATAGTCAATAAAAATAATAGTAACACAGATAAACTTTAGGCTTCCCAGGTGGTTCTAGTGGTAAATAACCTGCCTGCCAATGTAGGAGACATAAGAGATGTGGATTCGATCCCTGGGTCAGGAGAATCTCCTGGGGGAGAACATGACAAGCCAATCCAGTATTCTTGCATGGAGAATCCCATGGACAGAGGAACCTGGAGGACTACAATCCTTAGGGTCATAAAGAGTTAGACATGACTGACGTGACTTAGCATGGATGCACACAGATAAACTTTAATGGTTACCTAGTTGGTGGGTTACAGTCCATAGGGTCACAAAGAGTCGGACAGCACTGAGTGACTAAACACAGCACACAGCACAGCATATCTTTGCATGGATATACTACAGTCTACTAGAATCCATTTAATCAATACTGGATATTTGAATGGTTTCCTTTTTTAACCATTATATATGGCACTCTGATTAGCATCCTATGCATATGTCATTGAATACAGTTTTGATATTTTTACCTTGTAATAAATTTCTAAAAGTGGAATTGTTGAGGCAAAAGATAAAGGCAATTTTTAAGCTTTGAATTATGCAGACATTTGCACTCCAAGGAAGGCTGTACCTATATACCATGCAAATAGCAGTGCAGGACAGTACCCATTTTGAGAATATCTTATCCATTACTTCGATTCTAAATGGATGAATAAGAGATTATGTTATTGTTGTTGTTCAGTTGCCAAGTCATGTCTGACTCTTTATGACCCCATGGACTGCAGCATGCCAGGCCTCCCTGTCCCTCAGCATCTCCCAGAGTTTTCCCAAGTTCATATCCATTGAATTGGTGATGAGATGGTTGGATGGCATCACCGATTTATCACCATAAGAGACTATAAAGTCATTCAATTTTACTCACCCAAAAGCACAATAGAAAGTAATCATCTTTAGTTTGAGAGATTCCATGTAATAAAGAAGAGTTTCAATAGAACACAATGCACACCTCATACTAGTTAAGGGCTCTCCATAAAGTTCTTAGTACAATTGAATACAAACCAATTCTGTATGTATTTCTTGGTGGATGGATACTGCCAAAAGCTCTCATAGTGAGTAAGGAAGGGCAAGAAGAGAGGATCAAAGAAAACCCAGCCATCTACCATTATAGCTACTCCTCAGAGCTAACTGGCTAATACATTCAAAGAAAGGAAATCAGAAGATTTCATTCTACCAGAAATATATTTACACAAAAGATATGCCTAAAATTCATTATCCATTCCTGGAAAGAGCCTAAAAAAACCAAAGCCTAACCGTGCCCCACAATGTTTTCTCTAGATGGTTCTGTAAAAATCATATGGCATCTTCCTTAGTCGATTGGCTTTTATTTTACCTGATGTAACAGCAGATGTTGCGGAAAAATAAATGAAGCATCTCAGTAAATATGTACTTAAAGGACAGTATCTCGGTTAGAGGATAATGAGACCCATTATTATAACTTTAGTTGATGTGTACTAAAAATATATATATACCCATAAAAACAACTTTGGAATTTTTGCATTTATTGTGAACTAAACAGGTATAATGAAGAAAGTGGAGAAAACCACTAGATCATTTAGGTATGACCTAAATCAAATCCCTTATGACTATATAATAGAAGTGAGAAATAGATTTAAAGGACTAGATCTGATAGACAGAGTGCCTGATGAACTATGGATGGAGGTTTGTGACATTGTACAGGAGACACAAATAAAGACCATACCCAAGAAAAAGAAATGCAAAACAGCAAAATGGCTGTCTGAGGAGACCTTACAAATAGCTGTGAAAAGATGGGAAGCGAAAAGCAAAGGAGAAAAGGAAAGATATACCCATTTGAATGCAGGGTTCCAAAGAATAGAGAGATAAGAAAACCTTCCTCAGCAATCAATGCAAAGAAATAGAGGAAAACAATAGAATGGGAAAGCTTAGGTATCTCTTCAAGAAAATTAGAGATATCGGGGGAACATTTCATGCAAAGACGGGCTTGATAAAGGACAGAAATGGTAGGGACCTAACAAAAACAGAAGATATTAAGAGGAGGTACCAAGAATACACAGAAGAACTGTACAAAAAAGATCTTCAAGACCCAGATAATCATGATGGCGTGATCACTCACCTAGAGCCAGACATCCTGGAATGTGAAGTCAAGTGGGCCTTAGGAAGCATCACTACAAACAAAGCTAGTGGAGGTGATGGAATTTCAGTTGAGCTTTTTCAAATCTTGAAAGATGAAGCTGTGAAAGTGCTACACTCAATATGCCAGCAAATATGGGAAACTCAGCAGTAGCCACAGGACTAGAAAAGGTCAGTTTTCATTTCAATCCCAAAGAAAGGAAATGTTAATGAATGTTCAAACTACTGCACAATTTCACTCATCTCACATGCTAAAAGTAATTCTTAAAATTCTCGAAGCCAGGCTTCAGCAATACATGAACTGTGAACTTCCACATGTTCAAGCTGGTTTTAGAAAAAGCAGAGGAACCAGAGATCAAATTGCCAGCATCCACTGGATCATCAAAAAAGCAAGACAGTACCAGAAAAACATCTATTTCTACTTTATTGACTATGCCAAAGCCTTTGACTGTGTAGATCACAATGAACTGTGGAAAATTCTTATAGAGATGGGAATACTAGACCACCTGACCTGCCTCTTGAGAAACCTGTATGCAGGTCAGGAAGCAACAGTTAGAACTGGACATGGAACAGCAAACTGGTTCCAAATAGGAAAAGGAGTACTTCAAGGTTGTATATTGTCATTCTGATTATTTAACTTATATGCAGAGTACATCATGCTGGGCTGGAGGAAGCAAAAGCTGGATCAAGATTGCCGGGAGAAATATCAATAACCTGAGATATGCAGATGACCCCACCCTTACGGCAGAAAGTGGAGAACTAAAGAGCCTCTGATGAAAGTGAAAAAAGAGAGTGAAAACATTGGCTAAAAGCTCAACATTCAAAAAACTAAGATCATGGCATCCAGTCCTATGACTTCATGGCAAACAGTTGGGGAAACAGTGTCAAACTTTATTTTTTTGGGCTCCAAAATCACTGCAGATGGTGATTATAGCCATTAAATTAAAAGATGTTTACTCCTTGGAAGGAAAGTTATGACCAACCTATACACCATATTAAAAAGCAGAGACATTACATTGCCAAAAAAGGTCTGTCTAGTCAAGGCTTTGGTTTTTCCAGTAGTCATGTGTGGATGTGAGAGTTGGACTATAAAGAAAGTTGAGTGCTGAAGAATTGATGCTTTTGAACTGTGGTGATGGAGAAGACTCTTGAGAGTCTCTTGGACTGAAAGGAAATCCAATGAGTTCATCCTAAAGGAGATAAGTCCTGTGTGTTCATTGGAAGGACTGATGTTGAAGCTGAAACTCCAATACTTTGGCCACCTGATGTGAGGAGCTGACTCATTGGAAAAGACCCTGATGCTGGGAAAGATTGAGGGCAGGAGGAGAAGGGGACGACAGAGGATGAGATGGCTCGATGGTATCACTGACTCGATGGACATGGGTTTGGGAACGCTCTGGGAGTTGGTGATGGACAGGGAGGCCTGGCGTGCTGTGGTTCATGGGGTTGCAAAGAGTCAGACATGACTGAGCGACTGAATTGAACTGAAACAAGTATATTAGAATATGTCTGTGTAAATATGAGTGTGTTTAATCTGAACAAATCCAATGGTCTTGAGTGGCCCAATTTCAATGAAGTGTTAATTCAGAGAATCACAGTTTATGCAGGGGAAAAAAGTGATTAAAATACTTCAACTATTTGCTCTGTTTCTCAGAAGATAAATGCTTTTAATGAAGACCAAATATACATAGAATTATTTTCTTCCTGATTCTGATTTTATTAATACAGCAGCTATTTCATGAATCATTTCTACAAATCTCAATTCCAAATAGTCCCAATTCAGCCTGTCTTTTTTTCTATGTCCTCCCTCTTCATCCATCAGCTACTCATAATGTAGAGTCTATTTCTTAAGTATTCCCTCTGCTTAAAATAATATGTGATTATATACAACAAAGATGTATCCAAGTGGTAACATTGTAAGCAGCAAGAGCATGGGCAAGTCCAAGAATATTGTGATGATTCAAGGAGTAATTGGTCTGATATGCAGATGACACCATCCTATGGCAGAAAGTGAAGAAAAACTAAAGAGCCTCTTGATGAAAGTGAAACAGAAGAGTGGAAAAGTTGGCTTAAAGTTCAACATTCAAAAAACGAAGATCACGGCATTCGATCCCATCACTTTAAGGCAAATCGATGGTGAAACAATGGAAACAATGAGAGAATTTATTTATTTGGCCTCTAAAATCACTGTAGATGGTGACTGCAGCCATGAAATTCAAAGATACTTGCTCCTTGGAAGAAAATTATGAGCAACCTATATAGTATATTAAAAAGCAATGACATTAATTTGCCGACAAAGAACTGCCTAGTCAAAGCTGCAGATTTTCCCAGTAGTCATGTATGGATGTGAGAGTTAGACTATAAAGAAAGCTGAGCACCAAAGAATTGGTGCTTTTGATCTGTGTTGTTGGAGAAGACTCTTGAGAGTCCCTTGGACTGCAAGGAGATCCAACTAGTCTATCCTAAAGGAAATCAGTTTCGAAAATTCATTGGAAGGACTGATGTTGAAGCTGAAAGTCCCATACTTTGGCTACCTGATGTGAAGAACTAACTCACTGGAAAATACACTAATAGTGGGAAAGATTGATGGAAGGAGAAGAAGGGGACAACAGAGGATGAGATGGTTGGATGGCATCAACAACTCAATGCACATGAGTTTGAGCAAGGTCGGGGAGTTGGTGATGGACAGGGAAGACTGGCTGAAGTGCTGAAGTCCATGGGGTCGCAAAGAGACGGACACAACTGAGTGACTGAACTGAACTGAATTCTAATTAAACATTAATAATGCCTTCTCTTACATATTCAAATATAATTCATGACAGAAAAACCTCACAAAGTGGTCGATAAGGTGTTCTATGTCAATTTTAAAGGTTTCTGGTCCAATTACTCCATATCTATTTTGCAATGCAGAACGGCTTTATAAACAAAGGCTTCAAAAAACAGAGGGTTTTACTTTTCCAAAGAAGACAAAAGCAAATAGTGCTTTAATACTTCACTAGGGGATGCATTGCTGTCTTATATGGTTATGGTCATTCTTAATTTTTTAATCAAAGTGGAAACATCCTGGAAAGAAGCAAATGGCTCATATACGCACATATCTAGAAAATCTGATTATCAAAAGAACCATCATAGGTGCAAATGATCCCAAAGAGTCAAAAAGATTATTTTAGTGATGTAGTGAAACTATGGTGATATTTCCAAGTGCTTTTTGACTATAAATTTGCACTGCTTTATTTCTAAAGCCACTGTCTATATTGTAGAGAACACACAAATGAATTTCTTGTTTAAAAAAAGACCAATCTCCTAGGTAAAACAAATTTCATGATACATTATTAGTACCTAAAGCTTTTATCTTTTCATTTAAAAAAGTGAGGTACTTGTATTATTATGTGCTGAAAGGAAAAGAGGGTAACACTGTCAGCACTAGTGATTTGTCAACAGATTTCATCTTTTTGCAATTCAATGGCAAATGTAGATTGAGGTCTCAGGCATGCTTTTTTTTTCTCTTATAATTACTTAACCTATTTGACCATTCTGAATTTGTACAGTGACCCTTCCTTAATGTGCATTTTCATTATATGAAACATCTGTTTAGATGCATATGCTGAGTTAATGACTTTGTACAATCTAAATTTATATTGATATCATAAAATTAATTGAAAATCCAAAATATGCTATCAGTGACAAAATATTTCTCCAGGGAGAATGAAGCTAAACACAGTTAAGGTATGATGGGCAGCTCACAGTGTCTTTGAAAGGGTCAATAAATTATGTACACTTTTGTACAGCCAATTTTTGGCCTCAGTAGCTGCCTAACAATTTGATGAAATAAATAATTTCATAGTTTTATTCCAGTCTATAATATCTGTTAGAAGCACTGAAACTACTAGTTGTGAAGACTGTTTGGATTAGTTTTTGAAAGCTTTCTTTTTAATTCAATCCAACACATTATCAAGTATATAAGATGTCTTCTATGTGCAATATGTCTCAGCACTTATGAAAGACAAACTAGAATGTATCTACTTTCAAGAATCCTATATGCTAATGTAAGGGGGAGGATAAAGAATTGACAATTACATTGCAAACATAACTGCTACATTCAGTTCAGTTCAGTTCAGTTGCTCAGTTGTGTTGCAAACCCATGAATCACAGCACGCCAGGCCTACCTGTCCATTACCAACTGCCAGAGTCTACCCAAACCCATGTCCATCGACTTAGTGATGCCATCCAGCCATCTCATCCTCTGTCTTCCCCTTCTCCTCCTGCCCTCAATCCTTCCCAGCATCACGGTCTTTTCCAATGAGTCAACTCTTCACATGAGGTGGCCAAAATATTGGAGTTTCAGCTTCAATATCAGTTCTTCCAATGAACACCCAGGACTGATTTCCTTTAGGATGAACTTATTGGATCTCCTTGCAGTCCAAGGGACTCTCAAGAGTCTTCTCCAACACCACAGTTCAAAAACATCAGTTCTTCAGTGCTCAGCTTTCTTCACTGTCTAATTGTCACATCCATACATGACTACTGGAAAAACCATAGCCTTGACTAGACAGACCTTTGTTGGCAGAGTAATGTCTCTGCTTTTCAATATGCTATCTAGGTTGGACATAATCTTCCTTCCAAGGAGCAAGCGCCTTTTAATTTCATGGCTGCAATCACCATCTGCAGTGATTTTGGAGCCCAAAAAAATAAAGTTTGACACTGTTTCCACTGTTTTCCCATCTATGTCCCATGTAGTGATGGAACCAGATGCCATGATCTTAGTTTTCTATATGTTGAGCTTTAAGCCAACTCTTTCACTCTCCTCTTTCACTTTCATCAAGAGGCTTTTTAGTTCCTTTTCACTTTCTGCCATAAGGGTGGTGTCATCTGCATATCTGAGGTTAGTGATATTTCTCCTGGCAATGTTGATTACAGCTTGTGCTTCTTCCAGCCCAGCGTTTCTCATGATGTACTCTGTATACAAATTAGATAAGAAGTGTGACAATATACAGCCTTGACGTACTCCTTTTCCTATTTGGAACCAGTCTGTTGCTCCATGTCCAGTTCTAACTGTTGCTTCCTGCCCTGCATACAGGTTTCTCAAGAGACAGGTTAGATGGTCTGATATTCCCATCTCCTTCAGAATTTTCCACAGTTGATTGTGGTCCACACAGTCAAAGCCTTTGGCATAGTCAATAAAGCAGAAATAGATGTTTTTCTGCTACATTAGGCAGGTACAAAGCACTGTGGGGTTTTCTTTTCTAATTACTCTTTCTTCATACAAAATATTTAACCCATTAAAAGTTTTTTTTTTTAATTATCTCTCAAATATGTTGACGTCTCTCCATTTCTTATCATCCCACTTCAAGCTGTAAGTTTTCTGGCATTTATTGAGCTTCCTATATGCCCATATTAATGTTGTCCATCCAGTTTGGGGATTTTCCAGTCATTATTCATTCAAGTATTCTTTCTGTATCTTTCTCTCTTCTCTTCTTTAAGGACTCCTCTTGTATATATGTTGATATACTTGATGGCTTTTCACTGTTCTACAAGTCTCTACATTGCTCTCTATTTTTTTTTTCTTTCTGTTGCTCCTACTATATAATCTCAGTGAAACTGTCTTTAACTGAGTCTCAATGAAACTGTCTTTAACTGATTGACTCCTCATTGAGCCACTCTAGTAAGTTTGTCATTTTGGTTATTGTACTTTTCAACTCCAAAATATCTATTTGGCTCCTTTCTATAATTCATATTTTTATCCATTTTTCCTTTTGGTGAGATACTGTTTTCATATTTTTCCTTTATTCCTTAGAAACAGTTTCATTCAGTTATTTGAACATATGTCTAAGAGCTGGTTTAAAGCCCAAGTCCAATACCTGTGCCTCCTTCAGAACACTTTCTATTTATTGCTTCCCCCTACACTATATATGAGCCATAATTTCTTGTTTCTTTGTATGCTTCAAAATATATCTAGACATTTTAAATAATATAGTGTGGCAAAATCTAAAAATGATTCCTCTCTGTCCAGGGACGACTTTTGTTGCTGTTTGTTATAGTTGTTAGTTTATTTGGTGAATTTTCTGAGTTCCTTCTTTAAAAAACTTAAAGTCTTTATATTTTGTTGTTTCTAGCCACTAAAGTCTCTGATCAGCTAGCTTAGTGGTCAGCTAATAATTTGAAAAAACATTTCCTTAAATTCTTTGAGCCAAAATTCTTCCAGCTTTTGCTGACAGCTCTTTGTGTATTTAGGGGCACATCTTCAATGCTCTGGCAGGCAGTTTAAACATGTGTCTTAGCCTTAACTTCTTGTTTACACAGGACCTTAAATTCAACCAGAGAGGAGAGATTAGGGCCTTTTCACATCTTTCTAGGACATGTGAACAGTCCCTCATATGTATGTGGCTTCCTAAATTATCAGAAACATGTTAGAGTTTTTCAAAGCCTCCTATAGGCATCTCACTCCACCATTTTTCTTTTTAAGTTTTTGACCAGCTTTTCATGGGCACCATATGGTTAATACCACCTCTGGTACCTGTGATGTGAAACATCGTTTTCAATAATTTTCTTGGGCATGAGACAAGGGGAGCTCTGAGTTAGGTCAAATAAGGACAAACTCTGACAATGTAACTCTTCAGTGAGAAGCTACACTGGTTAAATAATAACAATTCCATAAGGATGAGACTTTGGAGATACTCCAAAACCATTCTGCCCACTATGACACTGGTTTTCTCAGCTATCACAGTTATAAGATTATTGATTTTCAAGCCTACCATACAGAGTTGGGGAGAGAGATGAGGGATTAAGGAAAGTTAAAATGCCACAAAGATCTTTGTTCTTAAAGAAATTTAGCCAGTTTTTCTGAATAAATAATTCTTAGACTTCTGTAAGCCTTTAGTTAATTTCTAGAGTTCTTAAAAAGAACATTTTGACTTCTTTTGCTAGTGTTCTTACTGCTTCTGAAGATTTCCAGAAGTCTTCACTCTGTGATGATGAAAACATGATATTGCATTTGTTTGCTAAATTTATTTTCAACTTGGCTAGGGAAACTAAAAGATATTCCCAATTTTAAACATTTAGAATTAAAATGTCCCTTTCAAAATGTGAACAACTTAAAACATTTTTAGGAGGCAGGTCAAAATATGTATTTGTAAATACAAAAAATATTCCATTAGTGAGTCTAGTAGCTGCTGCTAGCCAAAGGAAAGGAGGGTCTGACTAAAAAGTATGAACATTTTAGTACTGATTCTATTAGTTGAATCCCCTATATCGATGTAAGCATTTGCTAAATATTTGGAGTCTAGCTACTGGAAATAGAAAGGTTTAATTTATTTCTTGTTTATAAAGAAGATTAGTGCACAGCAATCAAATATATCCTACCCATCCCCTCCATAAGTTTAAAAAAAAAGAAAAAAAAACTCACTAAATTCCATGGAATCAGTGATTTCAGGGTCATTTCTCCAGAGAAAAGATCATTAGAAATGTCTTCTAAAAATATCAACCATTATTCAAGAGTAGTAAATGATTGCATGAAAATCAAAGATATTCAGTTTAGAGTCAAGTCTGGGACATCTTTAGAGGACACATGGAACAAGGTTGCTTTCCTTTGTCGGAATAGAAAGATATGAGATGATCAGTGCAGCTTTATCCATGAAAAAAATAAGATCTTTAAAAAAAAACCATGGCGGTTTCATGTCATTATATGGCAAAACCAATAAAAAAAAAATTTCTTTAAGTTGTTCTTATGGTCACCATTTATCAACACAGATTCAATACTTTACATTCAAGGTTAAGCAATGTTTAAACAAGTCTTCTATAGCAAAGTTATAATGTAAAGATAAGGAGTGTTTAACAAATGTTTTATCAAGGCTTTTATAATGAATCAATATTAGGTTTAAAGAATATCCATGTGTTAAAAGCAGAGACATTACTTTGGCAACAAAGGTCCATCTAGTCAAAGCTATGGTTTTTCCAGTAGTAGATGTGAGAGTTGGACCATAAAGAAGGCTGAGTGCAGAATTGATGGTTTTGAACTGTGGTGTTGGAGAAGACTCTTAAGAGTCCCCTGAACAGCAACAACATCATACCAGTCCATCCTAATGGAAATCAATCCTGAATATTCATTAGAAGGACTGATGCTGAAGCTGAAACTCCAATACTTTGGCCATCTGATGTGAAGAAAAACTCATTGGAAAAGGCACTGATGCTGGGGAAGATTGAAGGCAGGAGTAGAAGGGGACAACAGAAGATGAGATGGTTGGATGGAATCACCAGCTCTATAGACATTTGTCTGAGCAAGGTCCAGGAGTTGGTGATGGACAGAGAAGCCTGGCATGCTGTGGTTCATGGGGCTGCAGAGTCAGACATGACTGAGTGACTGAACTGATGATTTGTAAGAGGCAATAATGAGTGGTGACACTTTTCTTAGACCATTTACAGTCTCCTGCATTGCAACTGGATTCTTTACCAACTGAGCTATGAGGGAAGAACTACTACCCAGCAACAGATGGATCTTAAGGACTACCTTTTAGTTGATTTGCAATGTAATGATTCCTTGATTGTTAACACACTCCATAGAAAATTATGTGACAGTTTCTTAAAGATTTTGTAGACATGAGGAGAAGTAAATCTGAATTCATGAGATATGTTCACACAAGTAAATGAATTAAATTAAATATATGATACCTAAATTTAAAATTAACTGTGGTTAGTCATCTGATAGATTAATTTTGGTGGTGGTGTTGTTTAGTTACTAAGTTGTATTTGATTTTTTTGTGACCCCAGAGACTATAGCCTGTCAGGCTCCTTTGATAGATAGCATACCTTACTTGCCGGAGAAGGCAACGGCACCCAACTCCAGTACTCTTGTGTGGAAAATCCCATGGACAGAGGAGCCTGGTAGGCTGCAGTGCATGGGGTCACTAAGAGTCAGACACAACTAAGCGACTTTACTTTCACTTTTCACTTTCATGCATTGGAGAAGGAAATGGCAACCCACTCCAGTGTTCTTGCCTGGAGAATCCCAGGGACCGGAGAGCCTAGTGGGCTGCCGTCTACGGAGTCACAAAGAGTCGGACACGACTGAAGTGACTTAGCAGCAGCAGCAGCATACCTTACTTGGGTTTCTAAGCCTTCTGTCACAAATATGAAAACTTTCTTCTCTATTTCAGGAAGAACCCAAACATACAAAGTAAGTCATATCAATGGTGTCTGTAGATCACACTGGAATTTTATCAAAGGTGAATTCTCATACTATATTAAATATTGTGTGGATTTCATTCTTCATACAAGCTATAACCACTTCCTTGATTTATCACACACTGTTCTCACAACAGTGTACAGCTCAGCACATAGTTTGTCCTTTTCACTACAGTTCCACCTAGGCATTAAGATTTAAGATCCTTTTTCTCCCCCTCTTTAAAAAGTCTTAAATATTTCTTTTACATTATATTTTAACAGTTTAAAGTTTAACAGATTTTACCTCTTATTAACTCCTTTTCCTAGACTCTCTTATTCAGCAATTATTCAGAGTATATTTGCTAACTTTTAACCTTGCTTCTCAGAGTGCTCAAGATGTTTTAGCTTTGATTATCCTCTCTCTTAAGTTCCTCATCACAGAGGATAATTGCTCTTGAAGCTTGTTACTCTCCCATTGCACCAGAAAAAAGAAGACCGTCTTCCCTTAGCAACAAAAAAAACTAAGTCGACTATGAAATGTCACACCAAGCAACATAATTCTTTCACAGAAATATTTCTAATGTAATCATAATTCATCTAAAAGAGAATGTTTGTAATAGCAAGATTTTAACCATTGTTGTCTATTATTTCTGATGCCAAAACTGAACAAAAGGGTGTGCTTATACTGCTTAAAAGATTATAGAAAGATAGTGGGATATTACTTTAAATACTACTCTATATCTACTTCTTTATAAAAATGTACTTTATTAGGGCTGTGTAAACAGACTTTTCTCTAATAAATACTTCACGTTTTGTGAACTATATGGTCTCTTTTGCAACTACTGAACTCATTGAAGCAGTAACGGACAACACATAAATGAATGGACTGGGCTGTGTTCCAATAAAACTTTATATTTGAACACAAACACTTGAATATCATATAATTTACACAACACAAATTATTCTTGTTTTGAATTTTTAAACCATTTAAGGTGCAAAAACTATATAATTAGCTGTAAAACAGAGGCCACTTGATCCATGAGCCATAGTTTTCTGACACTGTTTTAAACTATGGTATTGAGTTTTATGTGTTTAGTAGCTTTTGATGCATACTATACAGAACATTAATCAGAAGAAAAAGGAACACATTTGTTCTTCACTATAAAGTGTAAAATCTGACTAAATTTTTCAGTCTCATTTTAAAAAATTAAGGTATATAGCATTTCCTGAGTAACAAAAACAAAAGGTCAAATTTTAAAATATTCTGAAATTCATCTAGGCAGTAAATTTTTGTTAGTTGAGCTAGCTGACTGGGGTTTGGATACAAGTGGGCTTTGTTTGATTTGCTAAATGCTGTGCCTTGTGAAGTTCCTGAACATATTTATTGGCAGAACATGACATAGATATACTACAGCTTGCCATTAGTTCCAAGGAAAAGGTTCTTGAGCAATACTATGATTTTGACACTGAAAAGTAGGCTCAAAAGAAGTTGCATACAATCAGCATCAAAGAAACCTAAAGCCATAGAAGACGCCCCATCCATGACTGATGGGAAAGAGAGACTGAGGTTCTACAATGCCTTCCTAAGAGACAGTAATCCAAACTCAAAGGAATTGAAACAAGATCTGTAAAAAGCAAAGAGAGCTTAGATACACCTGTTTAAAGGGGTACTGTGAAGCTAAGGGAGTTAATGTATATGGGAGTCAGTTGCACTTAGAAAGAGACTCAATCTTATAGGGTTCCCTGGAATACATACTATGAAGTATGATGTTGTCTAGGCTCTTCAATATCTACAGTAAGAAGAAATGTTATATGTCCACTTTCAGAAACCTCCCTAGAAACAGGTGGCATGCATCTTTTATCTTCTTCTAACCTTCTTCCTTTCTCCTGGCTGGAATATTCAAAAGTGGGGATCACAGAGGGATCTCATACAGCTTCTGGGGCCACAAGTTGGAAGGACTATGCTGAAGATACTGAAGTTCACAAGAAAAGAAGCCAGGGTAAATGGCAACTTGGTAGAGATTCTACCAGGCTTGAACTGATTCTTTAACATAAGAGAAGCCTGTATTGAGGTTACTAGTATTTTTCCTTTCCTGTTATTCATTGTCTAAACTAAGAGGAATTGACAAAATACATAAAGTGTTTAACCACATTTACACTGTCTA
The DNA here is from genome assembly GCA_007570785.1 of Antilocapra americana. NCBI lineage: Eukaryota > Metazoa > Chordata > Mammalia > Artiodactyla > Antilocapridae > Antilocapra > Antilocapra americana. Next base: position 1,918,497 of record ML660214.1, read on the forward strand.
TGTTTAGCCACATTAATGTTTGCTCTTATTGTTTTTGCTGTCATTTGGGCTGTGGTAAAAAATTATTAAAAGCTCAGTTTTGGCAGGGGAATTTGTGTGTCAGAAAAGGATGACAAGAAAACTTCAGAATGATGAGAAACCAGTTATGCTACCTATGTAGGCCTTAATTTGGGGCTGAAATGTCAATCTCCATTTCTTCTTATATTTCTAAAACTAATTTTGAAATAACGTTCCAAATGCTGTCAAGATAGCGTGAGCCAGTCAAGGATTGCTGTAGTTGTTTTTAGTTGTTAAGTTGTGTCCAACTCTCTTTCAATCTCGATACTTGGATAATATATCAATATTTGACATACACAATTAATCAAGATTACTCAAACATTCTTCTGGCAAGAAAAGCCTTATTTGTGTTTGAGACCACAGGATAATGACCTGGGGTGTGTCCTGGAGAGGGGAGAGGGAAGGAATAATTTTTCTTTTCTTATAGTGTCATGCAATGTTGTGAAAAAGCAACTGATATTTAAAGCTGGTGGAGGAAACCTGACACCCAGAAAGGCAGCCCATTCTGTTCGAAAGGAGGTAGCTGCTAATGCTGCTGCTGCTAAGTCGTTTCAGTCATGTCCAACTCTGTGCGACCCCAGAGATGGCAGCCCACAAGGCTCCCCCATCCCTTGGATTCTCCAGGCAAGAACACTGGAGTGGGTTGCCATTTCCTTCTCCAATGCATGAAAGTGAAAAGTGAAAGTGAAGTCACTCAGTTGTGTCTGACTCTTTTCGACCCCATGGACTGAAGCCTACCAAGCTCCTCCATCCATGGGATTTTCCATGCAAGAGTACTGGAATGGGGTGCCATTGACAAAATATAAAAGGCAAAAAGAGAGACAAAGAGTTAGGGATGGAGACCCATCCTGGGGAAGGAGTCATGAAGGAGGAGAAGTTTCCAAACACCAGGAAACCCTCTCACTGGCGGGTCTGTGGGGAGTTTTGGAATCTCAGAGGGAGGAAAAAAACAAAAAAAACCCACAGAATACATGCCTAACTGCAACTCCCAGTGGAGAAGTAACCCAGACGCTTGCGTTCGCCACCAGTGAGCAGGGCCTGAACAGAGGGCGCGGGTTGCATGCTTAGGGTAAGGACTGGGCCTGAATGCCCTGAGGACAATTAGGAAGCTAACGTGAGATAGGAACCCAAACTGTGGGACAGCCAGAGAGATAAAAAAAAAAAAAGAATGAATATAGAAAAGTTGCAGGATATAAAATTAACACATAGAAATTCCTTGCATTCCTAGACATTAGAAAACAGAAAGAGAAATTAAGAAACCAATTCCATTCACTATTGCAACAAAAATAATAAAATACTTAGGAATAAATCTACCTAAAGAAACAAAATACCTATATGTATATGAAATCTATAGAACACTGAAGAAAGAAATCAAAGATGACAGAAATAGATGGAGAAATATACCATGTTCATGGATCAGAAGAATCTATATAGTGAAAATGAGTATACTACCCAAAGCAATCTATAGATTCAGTGCAATCCCTATCAAGCTACCAATGGTAATTTTCAGAGAACTAGAACAAATAATTTCACAATTTGAATGGAAATACAAAAAACCTTGAATACCAAAGCAATCTTGAGAAAGAAGAATGGAACTGGAGGAATCAACCTGCCTGAATTCAGACTACACTACAAAGCTACAGTCATCAAGACAGTAGGGTACTGACACAAAGACAGAAATTAGATCAATGGAACAAAATAGAAAGCCCAGAGATAAATCCATGCATCTATGGACACCTTATCTTTGATAAAGGAGGCAAGAACATACAATAGAGAAAAGACAATCTCTTTAAAAAATGGTGCTGGGAAAACAGGTCAACCACATGTAAAACAATGCAACTAGAACACTTTCTAACACCACACACAAAAATAAACTCAAAATGGATTAAAGATCTAAATGTAAGATGAGAAACTATAAAACTCCTAGAGAAAAACAGCCAAAACACTCTCTGACATAAATCACAGCAGTATCCTCTATGACCTACCTCCCAGAGTAATGGAAATAAAAGCAAAACAAAACACAACAAAACAAATAGGACCTAATTAAACTTAAAAGATTTTGCACAATGAAGGAAACTATAAACAAGGTGAAAAGACAGCCTTCAAATGGAAGAAAATAATAGCAAATGAAGCAACTGACAAAGAATTAATCTGAAAAATATACAAGCAGCTCATGCAGCTTGATGCCAGAAAAATAAGCGACCCAATCAAAAAATGGGCTAAAGAACTAAACAGACATTTCTCCAAAGACGATATACAGATGGCTAACAAACACACGAAAAGATGCTCAATATCACTCATTATCAGAGAAATGCAAATCAAAACCACAATGAGGTATCATCTCAGGCTAGTCAGAATGGCTACTATCCATAAGTCTACAAACAATATATGCTGGAGAGGGAGCATAGAAAAGGTAACCCTCTTACACTGTTGGTGGGAATGCAAACTAGTACAGTCACTATGGAGAACAGTGTTGAGATTCCTTAAAAAACTGGAAATAGAATGGCCATATGACCCAGCAATTACACTGCTGGGCATGCACACCGAGGAGACCAGAATTGAAAGAGACACATGTACCACAATGTTCATTGCAGCACTGTTTACAATAGCCAGGACATGAAAGCAACCTAGATATCCACTGGCAGATGAATGGATAAGAAAGCCATGGTACCTATGCACAGTGGAATATTATTCAGTTATTAAAAATAATGCATTTGAATCAGTTCTAATGAGGTGGATGAAACTGGAACCTATTATACAGAGTGAAGTAAGCCAGAAGGAAAAACAACAATACAGTATACTATCGCATATATATGGAATTTAGAAAAATGGTAACGATAACCCTGTATGCGAGACAGCAAAAGAGACACAGATGTAGAGAACAGTCTTTTGGACACTGTGGCAGAAGGCGAGAGTGGGATGATTTGAGAGAATAGCATTGAAACATGTATATCATCATACGTGAAACAGATCGCCAGTCCAGGCTCGATGCATGAGACAGGGTGCTCAGGGCTGGTGCACTGGGATGATCCTGAGGGATGGGATGGGGAGAGAGGTGGGAGGAGGTTTCAGGATGGAGGACACATGTACACCCATGGCTGATTCATGTCAATGTATGGCAAAAACCACTACAATATTGTAAAGTAATTAGCCTTCAATTAAAATAAATAAAGTAATTTACAAAGAAAAAGTGGTGTACAAGAACAGAACAGCCATTAGAGGAAGTCAAAGAAGCTTCACAGAGAACCCTCTTCTGTATCTTTTATGAAGTTCATGGCAATCTCTGCAAATAGTACCAATCCTCAACCTACGAGTCACACTGCCTGATATATACTAGCAGCTTTTATGCCTTTTTGGTAAACACAGCTAAACATCCTAAATTTTTATCTTATACCACAAAATCCTGACATGTGCCTTTTTGAATCCTTGGAGGATTTTCATTCATGGACAAACTTATTTATGCAAATAACCCTCTTTGGAAAATTCTCTTCATGCTTGTTGAAAAATAACATGTTTTGCTCTCCAACTGATTCCTTTATGTCAACCATTAAATATGGGTGACAGATTTCTGATTTAACAAATAGTACTTAGTACAAACTGCTTTTGCTGCAGTTATGTGAGTTTCATATTCATCATGCATATCCAAAACACTCCCCTGCTTAGTAAAACACTCTGAGGCATCAGACAGCAGAGTGCAGAGCGAACAAGCCCTTATTTAAAGATTAATGATTCTTTTAGCTGCACAACTGACTTATGGAACTATTTTTAAGTATGGAGCTATGACTGAGATGCTTATATTTAAGAGATGGGAAAGGTCAAAATTTCAGCTCCCTCATTGGTAGCTATTTACTTGCACTATATAGGGCTTGGAATCATGAATTCTAATGAGAACTAGTTCACATTCATCAAAATCTCTACTACCTGGATGTGGCTTATACACTCTGCTAAGTATCTACAGAAGCATAAAATTTAAACCAGCTTCTTTCTACCATCCTATCTGCTTGTCAGCTGCCTCTGTCCTACCATAGCAGTTATACATAAAGGAATTTAAAATGACTTTTCATGTTAGCATAAGCAGATGTTACTTATCACATGAGCAAAATTCATATGTAAGAAATCAAACCCAACTTAACTGTTTTTTGGACTGTGACAACATGTATCTCCATTGTAATAGATTATTGAGGTATAACTATATCTGTAAGTCTAGTTATCTTCAAAATAATGTAGGGATCACTTATCTTTTCAATATTAAAATCTTCCATTAAGCAGACTTTCAATATAATCACAGCTAATCAAACACACCAATAAATCCACATTTACCTCAAAATAAGTTTTGTGTATGACTCACACAAAAATTTATAAACAGAAAAAAATTTAAAAAACCCCCAAATTTTAGCATTATGACAAGAACAATTCTTGGATGTGCTGAAAGTGAAAGTCGCATCTGATTCTTTGCGATGCCATAGACTACACAGTCCATGGAATTATCCAGGTCAGAATACTGGACTGGGTAGCTTTTTCCTTCTCCATGGGATCTCCCCATCCCAGGGATCGAACCCAGGTCTCCCACATTGGAGGCAGATTCTTTACCAGCTGAACCACAGGGAAGCTCAAGAATACTGGAGTGGGTAGTCTATTTCTTCTCCAGGGGATCTTCCCCAACCAGGAATCAAACCAGGGTCTCCTGCATTGCAGGCGGATACTTTACCATCTGAGCTATTGAAAGTGTTAGTGAGAGGAAATCACTGTGGGTAATTTAATTATGAAAAATATTTAGATTTTAATTTAGAACCAATTTCAGTTAAAAGTTTAGGAATTATAAACAAGAAAAATAACTATTGAAATCCAGCAATTTGAATGTATCCCAAATGTGTTATGATTAGTGAAAGAAACCGGACTCAAAAAGCCACATACTATGTAATTACATTTATATGACTTTCTGGAAACAAAAGAACTATGAGGATAAAGGACACATCAGGGGTTAGGACTAGGGGAAAAAATTGATTGCAAATTAGAATCATGAGGTTTTGGAGGGGTTGGTGATGAAATAGTTCTGTATCATGATGGTCATGGTGGTCACACAACTCTATGCATTTATCATATTTATATAACTTCCCACCCGAAAGAGTTAATTTTATGTAAATTTAACAACAAATTTTAAAAGATTAGAAATTGAATCATAAACAGGAACATACTGTTGGTATTACAAATAAAAAGTACTTAAAGTCAACTCAGTCAAATCATACTGCTGAGTGGAAACAATTCCTATTAAGAATTTTATAAATAGTAACAATTGCAACAGTGTTTCAGAGGAAACAATGCCAAACTGAGTCAAATATAGATGTGAGAAGATTTATCAACACACAATGAACTATATAAAGTGCTTTTCTTAACCAGGTGAAAATACATCCTAAATAAAGTCTTTTCCAAGTGCTTAAGAAAGAAATATCAGTGCTTGTGCTTAATTCTACCTTTTATTTGTTGGTCCCATGTAATGTCTGATATTTTTTTCCAATTTCATATTCTGCTCTTTCGCTTAAGACTTTATCAGTATATCTTCTACCATGTTTGAGTATTTAGTTTCTACATTTTATGGCTTTATACTAGCATTTATAAAATTGTGAAATCACAGTCATTTATTTTGGTAAACTGAATAATGAAGTGAAAGTTGCTCAGTTGTATCCAACTCTTTGCAACCCCTTGGACTATACAGTCCACGGAATTCTCTAGGACAGAATACTGGAGTGGTTAGCCTTTCCCTTCTCCAGGTGATCTCCGCAACCCAGGGATTGAACCCAGGTCTCCTGCACTGCAGGCAGGTTCTTTACCAGCTGAGGCACAAGGGAAGCAAAACCTGAATAATAGCTCCTCGCATGTCCTGATTTATGAAACCAATGAATATGTTGCACTGCAGGGCAAAGGGCTTCTCCAGATGTAATTAAGGTTGCAGATCCTAAAATAGGAAGATTATCTGGGGAGGTGCAATCTAACCACATAATCAAAGAACTTTTTCGGGTAAGGGCTAAAAAGTTGAAGCAGGAGAGAAGCTTAAGGAGATAAGAAGCAGGAGAAGGACTAGAAATTCCGCTGCTGCCACTGAAGGGAAGAAGCCATGTACCAGGAAGTGAGACATCTAGACTCTGAGGATAACCAGTTAACAGCCAGTAAGGAAACAGACACTTGATTCTACGGACACTAGGAAATGAGTTCCACTGGAAACCTAAATGAGTCTGAAAGTGGATCTCCAAAAGAGCCACAGAGGTAAGATCCCACTCTTGTGACAACCTAAGCAGAAAAACCAGACGAAGAATCAGATCTCTCATTGATAGAACTGTGAGATAATAATAAATTTGTGCCGCTGTAAACCACTAAATTTGTGATAATTTTTTATGGAAGCAGTAGAAAACTAATACACCTCTGAATCATAATCTTTAAGAGTGATTTGTGGGAATTTATATGGAAATTCTTCTGAATACTCTAATAATCCCTTCCTTATATTTTCCTCCTGCAGTGCATTTTATAATAATGAGTCATGCCTAAACCATCACCCTCTACATCTGGAAAGTCTTGTGTAATTGACCATCCAGTCTTTGATAGCTCTGTAAATGGGTGCCCTCTCAGCACTTTTATAATTTAACTGTATAGTACTAATTATATTAATAATTATTTCCTACTATGAAAATATTTGTGGTTAGTTATGTTTGTGGTTTATACCCACAGATTATAATCCTGTGGTTTAAACCTTTTGAAAGTAAAACTTGAGTTTTCTATTTCTTCTGAGGATATTATAAATTACTTAATTTAAGCAGTAGAATTCTATGGGAAAAAATATCTAATGTGAGTCACATATTTTAAAGAAATCGAGCAAGTTGCAAGATCAGCGAGTGGCCATAAAAGGATTTGGAGGACTCCCGTGAACTACCCAAGGAAATCAAACGGTAAAGAATCTGCCTGCAATGCGGGAGACCTGGATTCCATCCTTTGGGCGGGAAGATCCCCTGGAGAAGGGCATGGCAAACCACTCCAGTATTCTTGTCGTGAGACTCCCATGGACAGAGTAAACAGGTTATAATCCATGGAGTCGCAAAGAGTTAGACACAGAGGAGAAGGGGACGACAGAGGATGAGATGGCTAGATGGCATCACCAACTCGATGGACATGGGTTTGGGTAGACTCCGGGAGCTGGTAATGGACAGGGAGGCCTGGCTGCTGTGATTCATGGGGTTGCAAAGAGTCGGACACGACTGAGCGACTGAACTGAACTGAGCTACTAACAGAGTACATCATGCGAAATGCCGGGATGGATGAAGCACAAAATGGAATCAAGATTGCCAAGAGAAATAACAATAACCTCAGATATGCAGATGACACCACTCTTATAGCAAAAAAAAAGAGGAACTGAAAAGCCACTTAATGAAAGTGAAAGAGGAGAGTGAAAAAGTTGGCTTAAAACTCAACATTCAGAAAACTAAACCATGGCATCCTGTCCCATCACTTCACAGCAAATCGATGGGGAAAAAATGGAAACAGTGACAAGACTTTATTTTCTTGGGCTCCAAAATCACTGCAGATGGTGACTTCAGCCATGAAATTAACAGACGCTTGTTCCTTGGGAGAAAAGCTACTACAAACCTAGACAACATATTAAAAAGCAGACATATTACTGTGCTGGCAAAGGTCCACCTAGTCAAAGCTATGGTTTTTCCAGTAGTCATGTATGGATGTGAGAGTTGGACTATAAAGAAAGGTGAACGCCAAATAACTGACGTTTTTGAATTGTGGTGCTTGCAAAGACTTGAGAGTCCCTTGGACTGCAAGGAGACCCAACCAGTCAATCCTAAGGGAAATCAGTCCTGAATATTAATTGAAAGGACTGATGCTGGAAGCTGAAACTCCAATACTCTGGCCACCTGACAGGAAGAACAGACTCACTGGAAAAGACCCTGATGCTGGGAAAGATTAAAGGCAGGAGGAGAAGGGGATGACAGAGGAAGAGATGGTTGGATGGCATCACTGACTGGATGGACATGGGTTTGAGCAAGCTCCAGGAGTTGGCGATGGACAGGGAAGCCTGGCATGCTGCATTCCAAGGGGTCGCAAAGAGGTGGACAAGACTGAGCAACTGAACTGATTGGAACCGAACTGAGCCACTAACACACACACATATGAAATACCATGGAATGGCCATTACATTGATGATCCTACCATAGTGCAAGGTTTGGCTGTCATCTTTGCAAAATTAAAAACTTAATTTTGTTAGTATACCAAGAGTTCTGTTTCTTAAGGTCATCCTCATCCTATCAAGCTCACAAAGACCGATGTAGAAAATTAGAGTTTTCCTAGTATGACTTTTACTTCATTGGGTAAGCTTATTCCCAGGCTTTTTATTCTTTTCTATGTGATAGAAAATAAAACTGTTGCCTTAATTTCTCTTTTTGACAGTTCATTATTCGTGTATAGAAATACAACAGATTTCGCTATATTAATTTTCTATCCTGCAATTTGACCAAATTCATTGATAAGCTCTAGTAATTTTCTGGTAGCATCTTTAGGAATTTCTTTGTTATGTATCATGTCATCTGCAAACAGTAGTAGTTTTACTTCTTCCTTTCCAATTTGGATTTCTTTTATTTCTCTTTCTTCTCTGATTGTTGTGAATATGGATTGCTTTGTATGATATCTATGATAAGCAGGTATTTCCATGGTTTTAATTGATTCATAAAGTACATGGGATAAATGTTTGGTGAGCTCTGACTTAGAATAAGAGAATTTTGATATATTACTTAAACTAAGGATGGCTTCTAGTTTTTGTTTTTTTTTTTTTTACAGTGCCACAGAGAGTGTTTATTGCAGGCTTGAGAGAATTGAAGAAATTCAGACAAATAATATACATGTGATTAAGTCTGGCAAAATACAGAGATCAAGGAAACACATTTTAATTGCATATGAGTTATAAAATTATACAAATCTTTCAAGTGATCATATGTCAGTTCTCATTACAAGTACTTAAAGCAATTTTAAAAAAGTCACACAAATTACACTTTTAAGTTTACAGTGTTAAATGCTTATCAAGTTAAATTTCTACAACTAGCAAGATAACAGATGAGTTACTAGGACTCTGACCATGTCCCAGGGAATGATTACTGGGCAATTCCAATTACACCACAGGCCAAACGACTTCCAGTGTTTCCCGTCTTTGTACTTTCTTCATTTCCACCTCTGCCCAAGTCATCTGTTTTTTCATGGACCACCATTGTGCGGCCAATGACGGAATATTCTCCTGAGAGTGAGATCAGAGAATCTACAATATGCACGTTGGCAACACCATTTTTGTCAGCCGTCACATTGCCCAGGTCTCCAACGTGCCTCTCTTCATCTTTTGGCCCACCGTGTTTTTTGGACAGAGGATTAAAGTGAGGACCTGCACTGGTACAGCCTTGGGTATTATCTCCAAACTGATGGACGTGGAATCCATGATCACCTTCAGTCAATCCTGTAATGGATCCAGTTACCACGACTGTATTTCCCTTTGCCTCGAAGTGGATGGTGCCTTGCACCGGGCCGTCGCCCTTCAGCACGCAGAAGGCCTTCGTCGCCATGGCTCGGCGGAAAGGCGCTCCGGCCCGGACCGCTAGGGACGCCCCCACGAAGCTGAGCGGGAGACCGCGCCGCAGCACACACGCCGACACCGGCTTCTAATTTTGATAAACCGATGTACCCATCTCCACAACAGGGATGTTTACCTCATAGATATGCCTAATTGCAAAAATCTAGGTTTTCTACTTTAATTTTCTTCCTCAACTCCCAATTTTGATTAATACACACTTTCAGTATATATATCAGTATTTTCATCAAGTTTTGTCTGATGACCACTTTATTTTTTGTGTAGATTTTACCATTTAACTTTCAGTGAATTTATTTAAAATTTACTTAAAATTTTGTGAGAATAGTGACCTTACTATAATTACCATGGTTTTTTCTACCATATATATTTTAAAAAACCCTAAAAACAAGAGTTTCAAAATAAAAAGTAATTTGATTTATAACTAATTTTAAAGTCTCATCATAAACTCAATAGTTTTCTGTTGATGTAGTTTTGATTAATAATGTCTAAATCTTACTATTTTAAATTGGTTTTGAAATGTTTTGTTCATTCTAATTTAATTTTGACTTATTCTAAATGTGCTCTCTTGAGTAGTTATCATGCTTCTGCTAGTATGTTTTGTACCTTTCACTCTTATAAAGATATTATTAATATGTATCATATATCTCACATTTACTAAAGAAATAAACATTTTGGTAGTACGGAAAAGAAAAAAAATTAATTATTATTTCTGGTATTTAAAAATTCTATCCTCCAAATTCACCTGTACTACTGATTTTTTTTTTTCAAAACAATAACAGCTAAGATTTACAAACACCAGGAAGGTATATTACTTATAAAATCTCAGAAAACAAGTGTAAGAAGTTATTATTTATATTTTATGGAAAAAAAAAAGAGAAGCTTGGGGATGATAACTCACATAAGGATACATAGTTACCAGAACAGGGATTTTTAACTCTGGTGTTTCTGAGTTTTCCTTGCCAATATCCCATGCTTTATCAGGAATACTTTTAATAAACATCACATAGAGTTATTTCCAGTAACTACTATAATTATGGATTATAGTAACCCCAATTCTAGAATTATATCCTTTTACAGTTTAAATGTCTTTAGGGACTATCTCCATCCTAAACCTCTGAAAGACATCCCTGTTAGCAGATGGTTATTATTTTTTTTAAATCTCAATAGCATAACAATATGATTGGATTGCTCTGATTCCATTCTGGAGTAATACAATATGAAAAAGAACTATTTAACAATGTGAAATTCTGTCTCTTTGAAGCATGCCCTATTAGCTTCCTGGTGTGCCCTTTGGCGTTCCATAGGCTAAATGAATTCCCACTTCCTTTGTATCAGCAATTTTAATTAGGTACACCCATCTCCCCAGTCTCTTCAACTATAATTAATACAAAGGAGTTTTCCTTCCGTGCAAAGACTTATTTAAATGTAGGGCCCAGAACTGAACATTCAGCTGCTGGGCTTGCCTGAAAAGTACAGTTGGTAATGAAAAAACTACTCGAGGCCTGTTAAAATAACCCTAACCTTTTCGCTTTTCTTAGCATACATGTCACACTATTTGTTCATAGTAAGCTTGTGCTCAACCCAAGAGTCTAAATACATACCTTTATGCTTATCTCTCTTACATGCTATTAAAAAAAAAGTATCAGCACACAGTTCAGGCCTTTTGAAATTACAGGAAGTTTTTGCAAGATAGCACGGTACTATAAAATTGACTGTGCATCATAAAACTCTATAAAGTTATCTTAATAATCAATGAGGAAAACTACAGTTGTATCATGACCTTTAAATTTCTTTGTCAAAATATTAAGAACTCTATTACTGATATATATAAATGTGTAAAGATGTGAAGGATAGTGAATATATATTTAGTACACTGCAACTGAAAACATTAGAAACATTGAGAATTAAGGGTTGTTGCTGTTGATAAAAATCTTAATCTCAACAGTGCTTACCAACTTCTCCTTACATTATTTATGATATTGAATGAGTATCTTTACTATATCTTGCATATCATACTTATAAGTTTGAATCAGCCAGCAACATTTTATCTTTTGTGCTTTCAATGTGGCAAATTATCTCTGAGAGTTCTTTTTAAATGAAGTTTATGTTAACATCATTTCTTCAGGGACACTGTCATCCGTTTTGTCACTTTCCTCAATTATGTCTATATGTTTCCCTTTACTGAGTTCCTTGGGCTGCATATCTACAGTCCTTTAAATAGCAGGAGTGTCAACATTTCCATGGTCAGCTGTGGCTTCTATAACTCCATGTATGTTGGTTCAAATTTCACTTCTAGCCAATCATTTTTCATATATTTGGTGCACTTTCATCTTTGTTGGACAATTCCAATATTAGATTATCCATTTTGTAAAATGGCACATGTATTTATCACTAGGAGACAAGACGGCAACACAACTACACATTTTGCTATCTGGGCTTAATTCAAATAACAAATAGAGTGAGCAATCACTAACAAACTTTGAAAGAAGTAATATAACTGATCACTGATCAAGACATGCAAATGTTATTTACTTAGTGATATGTATTGGGTTGGCCAGAAATTTTGAGTTTTTCTGCATGATCCTGTGAACTTTTGGCCAATCCAATAGATTGAACAGCTACTGGCAAAGTTTGTGCTTTATACAGCTAGCCACAGTCCATGAATTGTGGTAACCAGAAATTTCAGTTGCTACTAGTGCTATTTAACCAAACCATGGTAAATGAGATCTGTGCACATTGGAACTGTATAAAGCAAGGACTGTCTGCATTCTGCTATCCAGAGGAGTGCTATTTCTGTCTGGGCACTATCTTTCCATCTAGTGAAAGTCACTCAGTTGTGTCTGACTGTTTGTGACCCCATGGACTATACAGTCCCTGGAATTCTTCAGGCCAGAACATTGGGGTGGGTAGCCATTCCCTTCTCTAGCGGATCTTCTTGACCCAGGAATCGAAACAAGGTCTGCTGAATTGTGGGTAGATTCTTTACCAACTGAGCTACCAGGGAAGCCCTTTCCATCTAAGTTACAGATAAAAGTGGAGAAATGACAAACTTGAGTATAGAGTTCTGTGGCATGGGACAAAACTCCATTCTAAATAAAGACCAGTACAATTTCCCACTTTATTTACAGGGGAGAGAAAGCATGCTAATTACTCAGAGAGATATCTGATCATTTTGAATCTAAAATGATCTAAAATGAGATCTAAAATTCTGGAAACTTTTACTGTTAGTGAAATCAAGCACAATACAGGATCATTCCCTTTTTACATGCTTCCACATCATGAACAATATAATTTAGTTTAGATTTTTGAAAAACACCGATATCAATCATCCTGTTATGGTTTAGAAGACCTATCTTTTGAAAATTCCAAATCATATGCCCTTTCTCATATCCATTTTCTCTGAATACTAAGCCCTGTTCATCCATTTACTAAAAATGTGAACTTAAATGTCATTCTTTGAGTACTTACTTCTCTGTAAAGTAGTATAATATGCATGCTCATTTAGCCACATTGGGTCATTTAAACTAACAAATGAAATTAAGTATATGAAATCTCTTCACAAACCACAAAGTAATATACAAAGTTAAGGTGTAATTTTTCTGGTGGAATTGTATTAGAACTAGAGAACTACATACATGTAAAGCACTCAGGAAGAAACTCTTATTCCTCTCCAATCTACAGAGATAGTTTCATCTCATCCATGTTTGTTCTGCTTTTTCCTGTATAAACATCAGTCTCTTTGACTCAGAAACTAGTAGCAAAATAGAAGTTAAACACTTTGCTTTCTGTTCATTGTTAATATTATTCCATCTTCCTGAAAAAATGAAACTATAATGCTCTAAACATAGTCTTAAATCTTTTTTCTTGCCCTTAGTTTATTTTGAAATCTTCAGCTTTTTTTGCACACATATCTTCATTCCACTAATAGTCTCAACCACCTTGTTTGAGTATACTTTCCTCCAATTACATACACGCCTTCCTTTCAACTTTAACTCACCAGAGAACTCCCTTTATTTTAGACTTGACTTATATCTTAAATTATATCCTCTATCTTTTTAGAGGCTCTGACCAGGGAATGACACATTCCTTTTTTGTAATCATTTTGACAATTTGATTTTCTAACATCTAAGATCCTTATATTTTGTGCTATCCTTGCTTTTACAAACTGTTTGTTCTTAGTTATCTATATTCATTTTATTATCAAGCACTGTAGAGCCATCTGAACAGGGACTGCTATTCTGGACTTCTTTCTTTAGCTGATGGTGTCTAAAATAAAATCTACCCTGCTTTTCCAGATTAAGTGACACTAAAACACTCTGAGAGCCTGCATTTCACTCCATATTTAACAACTCCACCTGGGGATAACTTGTCTTCCCTTAATGCCTTACATTAGAACACCTTCCTCCATCTTAATGCATGAAGGGTATTGCTTTGCAGGTTGACCTCTTTAATGGATGTTGGAGCAGACTCCAAAATGCCAGCTGAATGTTACTGACTCACAAAAAGTCAACAGGGTGGAAGATGTCTCATAATAAACATCTATGAATTAAAGGCAAAATCTAGCGGTATCCTTGATTCTGACAGAGGAGGAGAGGTCAAACCAGCAGGAAACAAGTGCAAAATGTGACAAGGTGAAAAGTTTTCAATTTAACCTGTATGTCTGTTCAAAATATACCTCCTTCTGAGCCAGAAAGGACAGGTGCCTGACAGTTTCTACTTGCAACTGAGCATTAAAGTATCAAATTTCCTAAAATTCTGTACTTGTGTGCTACTAGCCTCAGTCATTTTAGTGTTAGTGCAGGACCCACAGAGCCCCTAATGCCGAGAAAGGAGTCCTGATACAATAAGACACACTTCAGCAAACTGATGATCCATTGGAAGTAACCAGACAAAATACTCTCATTTTGAGGCTGAGAAAAGTGAAATAATCCACTACTAAATAGGTTTTCTCAAGACTACACTGCCTACTTAGCAGCAAAACCAGGTCTGGAACTACAGTCCACTAATTCCAGTAATCTCTTCTTATTCCCATTAACATTGCCTTCAGATTTACTGATAGTAGTTATGTAGTCTAAATTGTTGTTTTGATAATATATGGGTTCTTTCTTTCCTGAAGACATTTCAATTGCTTCCTGCTTTTATTAACCTGACATTTCAGACCTTCATCTAGACATTCATCAAGTCCATGTAAATGATTGACCTGCTCCCACAAAGACAGGAAGAGGGCAGCACTCCTCCTATCTGCGGAGCAATTGGCGATGAATGTGCAAGAGGATTGAGGGAGGAAGGACCACTTGCATTTATTCCTGAAAGTCCACAACCTTTGTAATTAAACTCCTGAACTAGTAAACATATCTACCTCTAGTTGGAAATTTAGAAATGCATTTTATAGATAACTGTAGATAGTCTGGGGTCAGAGAAAGAGAAACAAGCATTCATGAGTAGAATTTGAATTGGTGACAGACAAGATAAATTCTAATGATATGTTCACATAACCAAAGGAAAATTTTAAAACATTTTAATATTTATTATTATTTATATATATAGCTTATTTATTGTCTGAAATAGGAGTTGACTTTTCTTAAGCCACAGCCTACAAATTCATCCAATACAAGTTAATTTTGCTAGAAGATATATTTAGATTTTTAGTCACAAAATGATAGTATATTATCATTAATTTCATGTACTTAGAAAAACTTGCATCTACCTTGTGGCAGCTTTTCCTGAGAGTACCGAGTTGGCAAGCTTAGCCAGAATCAATAAACTTGTTTGGGTATTGTCAAGCAATTTCCTTAAATGTGAGTATCAGGTAATGACTGTCTCATGTATGGTCTATTCTGAGTTCTGTAGATAATGACATCAAAATAGATCTACCATAGAAATATAAAAATCAAAAGTTTACTAGAATGTTTCAGAATTGTTTTTAATAGAATAAATGTTACGAAGGTCCCAAATAATACAGTCATTCAGTTTTGAATTTCCAGATTTTTAGTGATCATTTTATTCTCTGTTCCTCTTTGGAAGTACATCTCCAGCTTCTCCTTTCCTACAGGATTTCATTAGTTAAAAATGGCTAAGACTCCCCACCACTGATAAAATAAAATCCTACTCTCTTAGCAGAATACACAAGATCCTTCACATTTCCTCACCTTCCTGCACTAGTTGTCAATGTTCCCCACAATGGATCTGTGCTTTACAATTCTTGAGGGACCATGTTATCCCCCCTTCCCATTGGCAGGCTATTCCTTGAACTTTAAGTGTCAGTAGCCTTTTCAGTTCAGCTTGCAAGATCCTTCCTGGGAACCTGATTGCTCCTTTCTTGGTGGCGTCAGGGTACCTTGTTCACAGCTTCTGTAGGACTTCCACCTTGTTGAAACCAGCTGCCACCCACTAGACTATGCACATCTTTACCTCAGTCATCAGAGTAGTGACTAAATCATGAATGATTAGTGAATGATTTAGTGAATGAACTAAACCAATGCACACCTATTGGGAAAAATTTAAGCAAGTGCACATATGATTTTAAATTTTTTAAAAAGCTGTCTCAATTAAACAATTCAAATATAAATAAATTCTTAATTTCCATCTTAGAGTGTTTAATGAAAATGAAAATATTCCTTCAATTAATAGATAGCTGTTAAGTTCTACAGAGCAGAAGATTATTACAGTAATAAAAAACCTTGAATATTTTTGCTGCATATTTTAATCTGATGTTAAATAGAATTCCAGTTAGTCCAAAACCTTTACATACAATATTTAATGCTAAGTATCACTTAAAATATAGATTTCTCTTAAACACATTTAATGTGTATTCAGTTCAGTTCAGTTCAGTCACTCAGTTGTGTCCGACTCTTTGCGACCCCAAGAATCGCAGCACGCCAGGCCTCCTTGTCCACCACCAACTCCCGGAGTCCACCCAAACCCATGGCCATCGAGTTGATGATGCCATCCAGCCATCTCATCCTCTGCTGTCCCCTTCTCCTTCTGCCCTCAATCTTTCCCAGCATCAGGGTCTTTTCCAATGAGTCAGCTCTTCGCATCAGGTGGCCAAAGTATTGAAGTTTCAGCTTCAACATCAGTCCTTCCAATGAACACCCATGACTGATCTCCTTTAGGATGGATTGGTTGGATCTCCTTTCAGTCCAAGGGACTCTCAAGAGTCTTCTCCAACACCACATTTCAAAAGCATCAATTCTTCGGTGCTCAGCTTTCTTTATAGTCCAGCTCTCACATCCATACATGACCACTGGAAGCCTTGACTAGACGAACCTTTGTTGGCAAAGTAATGTCTCTGCTTTTTAATGTGTATTAATCTGTGTGAAAAATGATACTGTTGGCATATTATCAAAATCATACTATAATTTTTAGTTAGGGGCCACTGCGGAAATATTCCCAAGCAGGTATAATCTTAAATAATTCTCAATTTCTTATTTTATCTCTAGTAGAATTTTTCACCAATGGTACAAAGTCCTCTGGAAGCTAAATATTTTAAAATGCTGTTATTATTTATTTTTATTGCTAGAATCATCACATTTCCCAGAAAATAAAGTTCAACTTTTATTTACACAGAGAAATTGTTATTCCTACAGCATTCGTTTTCTCAATATCAATTCTTCTTTCAAATGATTACTGCTAACTTATATGGTCAGTTTGAAAAGAATGAACAGACAATTTATTCAGTTCTTATTAATATATAGCTATATAAACTTTAATAACTTCCTATCCTGGACAGGAACATTTAACAATACTATAATGTAGAGAAGGTAGTTAGCAGTGTGTATACATATGTCTAGAAAAATAATGAAAGGTATATGAAAAGTTTCTAAACATAAACTATAATTGCTGCTTCTAGAGTTGTAATGTCTCACAGCCATATGCAACTCTGACTGATTTAACAGCTGGTATATGTTGGATGGTAACCTCACAGAAACTGATTGACTCTTAATTTTGAAGAAAAAAAACAAAAAACAGTGCCAAATTAAATAGAATGAGAACTTGGCTTCATTAAATATAATTTAGGTCTACACCATCAAATAAAATAGTACATATATATGATCACCAAATTAATAGTTATTTGTGAAATCTTGACTGAAAAAATATTCCTCTGTTTCTTCATCCTTAGGCTTTCCAGGATAGACCCAGTTTATGCCCCTTGTTCTGGGGTAATGATTAATAGAGTTCTTTGTGTACACATTACAATCACCTTACCCATCCTCCTTGTAAATGGAGGACACATCTCTAGAAAGAATGTGGTGCAAGTGGAAGACACACAGCTTAGCCATTTCAATGAAATATATATTTTTGCTTAAAGTCACAACCAGATTCCTCCATACCATCAGGAAGCTAGTTTGTGATTAATATACAATTGAGCACCTTTGCTCCTAGTAGAGATCTAGATATTATTTGTATCTTACCTTAATTAAAGTTCTTTTAGCATGACTACCCCATCATTTAGCTTAATCAGTATATTTTGAAGGAAAAAATTATAACAAATCTCTGAAAGAGGCTTTCAAAGAAGAAAAACCTGGTGATTGCTTTCAGGTGCTTAACACTATAAATTATACTTTTAGAATGAAAATTTTATTCGTTACTTCTGTTTTAGAAATTCAAGTTATTTTCATGGCACTTTTCCAGGAAGTACTTCATTTCTCTCATACTCCCCATAACTCCTATCATCTTCTCCCTAATCTCACTAGTCCATCTATCAGGTGACTGCTGCACTGACCTCAGGACAACACTGTTCCTTGGTATGTATTAATTGAGAGAGAGATCCAATACTAGTAAATATTGAAAGAAAATGATTTATCCTTCTTCAAATATTGTTTTACAGTTTGAATTGTTTCAGGATTTAGAACTAATAGATTCAATTAAGAATTCTTTAGACAGAGGTTGAAATGATGTATTCTCATGGAAGTGAGTGCAAGTTTTACTGGCCACTGATTTCCAGTTCTACAATGTTTTTGCTTGCTTTATTATATTAACAAATACAAATATGTAGTTCACTGCATATAAATTCAACTAGCATAAATTGACTTAGGGAAAAATCAGCAAAATGTGTTTACTGTTTCACACAATTATTTGCCTATTTAACCAGAAGTTATTGACCTCTGCCTTTTAATAAAGAAGTTATAGTGTGCAGCTGTGAATTCATTATTTGTAGGGAATGGGAGTTTACAATTATTTAAGCCAGAGAATTTCAGAGCAACAGCACAAATCAAGTACTTTTTAACATTATACTTATAGTGCATAAATAACAAATAAAATTTTGCATGCCATCAAACATCTTCTTGAGAAAGGGGAAAGAATATCATTCATCTGTATTCATCAAACTGCAGTTTGACTGACAGTGTTAATGTACTGAGACAAATAAATGCAGCTTAAAAACTGACAGAGCACACTTTCATCAAATGTACAAAAATTGAAGTTCTTAATCTATTTTTCTTCCCTTTTATTAAATAACAGAAGTCCTTTATTAAACAAAACATTAGTTGGAAGCCTAAGTGGTATCTCTTCTTAAGCAAGGAGATGCCCTGGAAATAAATGGAAAAAAAGAAACTACAATGCCAACCCTCATCCTTTCCTCTCCCTCATAAATGCTCTTTCTCCTCATTCAAGATGGTAACATAGAAAAGGAAAAAACAGGAAAGAAGAGAACTTGGTTCAGCTATTTACACTTATATTATTTTTTTAATAATTAGTGATATGAAGAATGCCTTTGATTACTTTAAAAGGCTAGAATTTCAAAAATATAAAATCTGCTGCTACTATACATAGAAATTACAAGAAACTCTCTGATTAAGAGTACTAACGATAAAGTGTTGCCCTGAGTCATCTTTTCTGATTTATGTGTTTGAATTAAAATGATTTCAAACTAGACATTAACTGATAGCAGGTTTGTTTGTTACTAAATATAGTGATTCCACTAATTTTGAGTAGATCTTATGTTATCTGTGCTAACAGGTGCATAGAAGAGAACTTGAAATCGATTAAATAACTTTAGTAACTTTAATAACATCTGGATAGGATATTTAGCTTGTATTCCTCACAAAGTAGTCTGATTGCCTTTTATCTTCATTTCCAATTTTTATTATGATCTGTTGGCATAAAAGTCATGTACATAATGATTTAAAGCTATGTTACATATGGGATATTTACAACTGGAAACTTCCAGTGATATATTCACTGCATAGGTTACACATGTTAAAAAGTGTTTACTGGCAAAAATTACTACTCAATTTTCAATGGAGTAATTTACAAGATGAAAATGCTGAGATGAAACTTATTATAAGATGGAGCTTTGTCTTTTTTTCTATTACTAATACTGGTTCACACAATGGGAATATTCCTAAGTCAACTAAAAAAAAAACAAACATATTTGGATATACACAAAACTAGCCTTGTACCACAAATATGTTGTCTGATTGAGGATTATTTTATAAGCCACCATAATTATGGAAATAGATAACTGATAAGCTAGATCCTAATTTATTTAAAGAAACATGGTGAATTTTGCAGATGTTTGAACAGTCTAACAAGGTCAACATGAGGAGGAACACTGTTAAGTAGGCACTTGATGTTTTTGTTACTTCAATGACACATTTGGTGGTTGTTACTAGTTTCATTTAAATGCTAGGGTACTACATATGGTATAGTCATATTTATATAATGTAACTGTGGGGAACTCTGTTGATGCCCGACTTTCCCCACCAAAGTATATATTAAAAAAAAAAAAACCCTCTTCTTGCTTATTTAAATATACTTCCTTGGATTTTACACTACAAAGTGAAGGAGACTACCAGCATTCTCTAAATAAATTGCTTCTAAACATATGAGTTTGGGGTTGCCAGAAGAGTGTCATTCACTGAAATACAGTAATTGTAGTTGATACTTAGTGTCTCTGCTCCGAACATCAGAAACACATTAATCAGGATAAACACTCAGATACTTCCCCCACATTTCTCCTATAGCATTAGTTTTTTATTTCAAATTTATTTTTAATTGTAGGATAATTGCTTTATAATGTGTTGGTTTCTGCTGTAGAACAACACGAATGAGCCATAAATATACATATATCCCCTTCCTTTTGAGCCTCCCTTCCACTCCCACCATTACACCCCTCTGCTGCTGCTGCTAAGTCGCTTCAGTCGTGTCCGACTCTTAGCGACCCCATGGACTGCAGCCCACCAGGCTCCTCCCTCTATGGTATTTTCCGGGCAAGAGTGCACCCCTCTAGGCTGTCACAAAGCACCAAGGGGAGCTCCCTGTGCTAAACAGCGGTTTCCCACTAGGTAGCTATTATACACATAGTAGTGTATGCGTGTTAGTGGCTCAGTCGTGTCCGACTCTTTGTGAGTGTATATGTTAATATTTTTATTGTCAGTTAGTAAAGCAACTAACACTTGATAGAAGAGAGTAAAAGAAATGAGGGAGCAGTTTATTAAATATTTGCTAATAATGTAACTGACCTCCAAAATATGACCTATTACAAGTTATCAGCAAAATTAAAATGAAATACACATTCCTAATAGGATAAAAACTAAACTAATTATGACTGAAAGAACAATCCATTCAGTGAACTTATGAGCCCATGCTGCTAGCTGACCTCATTCTAGACTATCACTCCTTTATTTCCTTCTGCAATTTTTTTCTACCTCCTAGCAGGACGTGAATTCAGCTTTCAGTTCCTTCTTTTCTATTCCTTTTTCCTTTTAAATTCATTTTCTTTGGAATAAGTTACTTCCATCATCTTCTGTGTTCCTAAGCAGCATTTCAAAGTCAATCATCTCTACATTTATGTTTCTGCCTTGTGTACCCTCTCATGGCAAATTCCACTGGGACAACTCCAGGCAAATATATTTACAACAACTTATCTTGCTCCCCAAACCACCCCCTTCTCCCAACATTCTTATATTTGCCGGTGTCATTTTTAGATGAAAAATGTTGGAATAATTTTTAATAGTTCTCTCTTTCAATACCCATATGAATATTCCTTATATGAAAAATATCATTTTCCTTCTTACCCATTTAATAACTGCTCCCTTCAAGACCTCATTAGGGACATCTGCTTTCTCCTCAATTTGATTAACCTTACTGAAAGAAAATGACACTTATGGATAACAGACTTT
This sequence comes from Antilocapra americana, assembly GCA_007570785.1. Taxonomy (NCBI): domain Eukaryota; kingdom Metazoa; phylum Chordata; class Mammalia; order Artiodactyla; family Antilocapridae; genus Antilocapra; species Antilocapra americana. Next base: position 1,940,304 of record ML660214.1, read on the forward strand.
TTCCAGAAAATTTAATTGTTTCCCATCATCATAATGAAAAGTCCACATTCTGATAATATAATGCTATTTTACTTTCCCAAATTTATGTCAAAAGCTAGTAATCAGCAGATATATCACTTTGTATCCCTGGGGTAGCTTAAGAAAGAAAATAGCACTGTGCATAACTGATTTGTAAATATAAACATAGATCTTTTACTTATCTGTATTGCATTCATCTTGCTGAAGATGGTCTCATTGTTCCTACCCTACAAGGTCATTTTGAATCTCTTAATGCCTCTATACTAAACTTATATAGAGCACTTAAGTTCTTAAGTGCTTATTTCACTGCCTATAACTTTGTAAATTTTATTTAATAGTTGTTATTTCATTTATTTTTAGAATATCTTATTTATGTTGACTCACTGACTCTTTTTTTTTCTCTACCTGGTGACCCACTTATTACCTACTGCCCTGCTGTTCTACCTCCTAATTCTTGAAAATGAAGATGCTATTGATGTGCTTTTTACTTTTGTAGAATATTTTATTAGCATTATGTTGGCATGGGAGTGCTTCTCCACAATGTTTGCATTTTAATTTTTTTCACTTCTAAAACCCACAGTAAACACCATACTCTGTGGTGAAAGCTTTTTCTCCAAAATCCAGGCAAGTCAAGGATGCTAACTCTCACCATCGCTATTTGATAAAGTATTGAAAATCCTAGATATAGCAATCAGACAAGAAAAGAGAAAAAAACATTCAAATTAGAAGGAAAGAAGTAAAACTGTCACTATTTGAAGATGATATGCTACTATATATTGGAAACTCTAAAGAATTCATAAAGAGTATTAGAACTAGCGAGTGAATTCAGTAAAGTTTCAGGATACATGGTCAATATACAGACTTCTGTTGTTTTTCTATACAGTAGTAGTGAACTATCATAAAGAGAAAACAAGAAAGCAATCCCATTCAAAATTGCAACAAAAAGAATAAAATACCTAGGAATAGACCTAATCAAGGAGGTGAAAGACCCACACTCTAAAAACTATAAGACATTGATAAAGGAAACTAAAAATGATACAAATACATAGTGGTGTTTTCCTTTATATGAATTAACTGTTACCAGCTAATAGTGATTACTTATCTAATAGGAATGGAATCACAAACATGTCTCTGCAAAATTCCCTAAAGAAGAACAAACTGAAATAACACTTTGTTTTCCAATATTATACTGTTCTGCCTGTTCTTTGTGAATACAAGAACACATTCGTTAAACTAGAGCTGTTAAGAAAAAAGTCCTGCACAAAAAGGTGAGTTTATTCAATTGTACTTATAATTGCATTTAAACTTAATACGCCTGTGTCAGTACATTCATTCATAATGTCATATATCATATTGCAAGTCTGGTTAACAAAGCATGCTTCTAGGACTTTCACAATACAACTCTCAGAACTATAAAATCTGTCTATGTTTCTTCTTAATCTCTATTTACACAGCATAGTGGCCTATCATAATTGCAATAATATTTGTTACAACTGGCTCTGAAATTGAGCTACTGTAGAGTTGCTTAGTGGTGACAGAAGATGGTGAGACTCTATTATAATTACAGCCATTTCCACAAGGATGCTCTGAATACAATGCATGCCAAAAAATCAGTTCTACATCTTTAGCAGAGTAGACCACAGAACTTAAAAAAAAGCAAAATGACAGATTAGTAAAATACCAAGATATTACATAACACTGAATGAAAAACTCAGAAAGCAGCAGCAATGTGAACTTGGTTATAATAATAAAGGAATCTCCAGAATAAAAAAAAATATAAAGTGTTAAATGAAAATCTTGCTAAGTATCAGCAATAAAATGGTGCACGTTTCTTGTAAATCTCCACTGGACTACTTTCATTGCCAAATTAGCTGACAAATACCTGCCGGAATCATGCAATTTAACATTGGTACTCATTTTAGTAGTCTCAGAGTTATGTACTTACGGAGTTTTTTTAGGTTAAATAAATACTTTCAACTGGTGTTTGAGGGTTATTAATTGTTTTTCTTTTTCCTGGTGAGTATTCCTAATAAGAATATTTTTTAAGAAACTTGAACAAGTATTTTTCATTCATCATTCTCTTTTGGAGGTACAGAGCTGCCGTAAGTGATTATTAGTGCATTGTACATGGATGCCAAAGCTAAGAAGGTCCCATTTACACCACAGATATCACATTTTTGTATATATATTATTCTGACAATTTTGCAATGTTGAGAGTCAAGTGTCCTTAAGAAGAAAAACTTTTTGTAATTTGTACATTATCACTTCAGGGGTTAGAAGTGACCCAGGCAGGTGGATTTGTAGTAATAATCTGAATGATACATCAAAAGCAGTTCAGTGGAGTGCAGGCTTTGGGTTCAGATCTCCTGGTCTCATTGCTAATATGCTACATCATTTTCCTCAAGCTACTTCACCTCACTGCACATCAGTTTCCTCATGAGATCAATACCATTACCTACTTCACTGGGTTGTGATGAGAATTAAATGAATTAATGAACATAAAGTTTTTAAATGTTGCTACTTATACTTACTATTGATTAATTTTTACCCACAATTTTTATTCATGATGTGCTAGAAACTCTGCCAAGTGCTTCAGTATTTTCAAAATAACACCAAAATGTAAAGGAAAGAGAGGGTCACAGAAGTTAACTAACCTATCCAAACTATAAGGTGACCTGGATATCATTTGGATTTCATAGCCCTAGTTCTGAAATGTTTTGTTCATTAATTCATTTCACATATTCATTCATTTCAGATATGTTTTTAGAAAATATAGTGATGAGGATCATGGAATAGGTACTAAGCTAGTTACAATGCAAGGTAACATGCATGCATGCATGCTAAGTTGCTTCAGTCATGTCTGACTCTATGCGACCCTATAGACAGCAGCCCTCCAGGCTCCTCTGTCCCCAGGATTCACCTGGCCAGCATACTGGAGTGGGTTGCCATCCCTTCTCCGCAAGGTAACAACTTTGATTAATTAATGATCTAGGAAAGATGATGTGAGAGAAGGAACTTAGCCAGTACAGGAGGGAGAAGATAGTTTGGAAGGAAGTTAAGATTGGAGGACTTCCAAAAAGCACAACCCAGGATCTTCTGGTTCCTACATCACTGCTACAGATATTCCTCATCCCACAATTTCTCTGTTCCAGGCTGAATGATTCATGTGGTTTGTGAGTGCTGAGACTAAAGAATAATTTGAAGTATGAACTAGTATGAGTGAGTTTCATCTGTACTGTGTAAACACTCACTACTGCCTCAAAAAGAAGGGGATAGGAAATAAATATGCACAAATCTTCACCTTTGACAGATTCAGAAGACATTATAAATACTAATATGTATTTGGAGAATGTTTCATCTTTATTGAATACTTTGGTATTTATTATTTCACATGAAATCCCATAAGAAACTTAAATGTTTTCATCTGCACTTTACAAATGATGATATTGAGACTAAGTCAAGTTTCCCTTGTAGTCGGTAAAGAATCTGTCTGTAACACAGGAGACCCGGATTCGATTCCTAGGTCAGAAACATCCCCTGGAGAAGGAAACAGCAACCCATTCCAGTATTCTTGCCTGGAGAATCCAATGGACAGAGGAGCCCAGTCCATGGGGTCATAAGAGTCGGACACACCTTAGTCACTAAACCACCACCAAGCTAAGAAATGTCAGAGCCTGGATTTGAACCTGAATTTTCCAGCTATCTTCTATTATATACACCACATCTTATTGTTTCTCCTTCATAAAATTTATAAAACCTGGATTGATGAAAAACTGCTTCAATAACAACAGAATTACAGTAGGTCCCTTGTTTTAGTATTATTTAATTTTTAAAAGACTATTTTTTTAGAAGAATTGTAGATTTACAACAGATTTTATAGAAAGGTATGGAGATTTCCCATATATCCTGACCACACACATGCACTGCCTCCTTCGTTACAATATTAAAATAGTAAAATTTTTTTATTAAGGATGAAACCTACAATGACATACGATAGTCACCTAAAGTTCATAGTTTATTTTAGGATTCACTCTTGGTATTGTACATGCTATGAGGTGGACAAATCTGTAATGACATGTATGCATCACCATAGTATCACACAGAGCACTTTTACTACCCTAAAAATCCTCTATGCTCTGCCTCTCTGTCTCTCTCTACATGACACCTGTAAACCACTGATCTATTTACAGTCTTCATAGTCTGGCCTTTTCCAGACTGTAATATAGTTAGAATTACATGGTATGGAGCTTTCACTCCATATGCATTTAAGATTCCTTCATATATTTCCATGTCTTGATAGCTGAGTTTTTGCTAGTGGTGAGTAATTCCACTTTCTGAATGTGTCTCAGTTTATTTATCCATTTACCTACTGAAGCACATCTTGGTTGCCTCTGAATTTTGGCCATTATGAATAAAATTGCTATAAACACCTGTGTGCAAGCTTTTGTGGGGACATAAGTTTTCAATTCCTTTGGGTAAATACCAAGGAGTACATCTGGCTGGATCATATGATAAGAGTATGTACTATTTTACATTCCAACCAGCAATGTATGCGGCTTTCCTCTGCTCCACATCCTCACCAGCATTTGATATCAGGGCTCAAACACTGGACAATCTAATAGGCATCAAGTTGTATCCTTTGTTTCAATTTGCATTACCTGATGACATATGTGGAGGACTTACTGAATTTTTTAACTATTCTGAATTTAAATTAAATGTTTAACTTTGATGAAAATCTAGTTAAAATTTTGTTCATTTCTATAAAAATGTCTATGCCAGAGTTTTTCAAATTTGAGTAATAGCCAGATCCTTTCAAACAGGAAAATGATTGCAAGTATCCAGCGCTAATGTAAGTTAGATTTATTGCAATGCTACTTAAATATATGAAAATATAAAACCAGATATTAATTCCTTTTCCTTCTAGCTTTTATACAACATTTATGACTACAATCCACAAAAAGATACAAGTTAAATACAAATAAAGTTTTACAATCTAATAATATTCAAGAACATTAATTTAACATGATAAATGGCAACATGTTGCTGAAGCTAAATCAGTTGCACTGGCTTTTATAATAGGAAGACATATTTATATAGTCTATATTGATATGTTCTATAAAACACTGTCACGATCAATATCATGTTTTTTACATTTAACTTATTTCAACTAACAGTCAACCAAGATCCATTGCATCCCTAAATAAAAAGATGAAAAAGCATGTAATTTTTTTTTCAATCCCAAATTGCTACTATAATTAGCACTAAAACAGTTTCAAAATGGCAAATACTCATACCTGCCCAAAGGGAAGATCTGAATTATTGCTACAGGCAGGTTCCTTGATACCCCATGTCTGTACCACCAGGAACCCTATACAACTAAATTGCTTACCTCTGCTTTCTTAATAACTTGGACCCTTTTATTCTTAATTTCATGAGGTCTTCCATTGTATCAACTGTATAATTCATATATTTTTATATGTTTGTTGTTTTTTCTTACTAGCCTAAGACAAAGCAGTACATGGTTTATCTGTAATGTATAGGGAAATCATAATGTTAAGTCACCTGATGCGAAGAGCTGACTCATTTGAAAAGACTCTGATGCTGGGAAAGATTGAAGGCAGGAGGAGAAGGGGACGACAGAGAATAAGATGGTGGGATGGCATCAGTGACTCAATAAACATGAGTTTGAGTAAACTCCGGGAGTTGGTGTTGGACGGTGAGGCCTGGTGTGCTGTGGTCCATGGGGTCACAAAGAGTTGGACACGACTAAGCGACTGAACTGAACTGAACTGAAGTCAGAATGTCAACTTCTTAAATTAAAATTTCAACTGTAAGTTCTCACTGCAAAAAAGTATTTTCACACCTGGCAAGAGAAGTTAATATGAGGAAAACAAATTATTATTTCTGTTATTTTTACATTTGGAAATCTGAAATTAACTGACAAACCAGATATGCTATGAAAATATATTAAAAGTGAAAAACCTATCTTTTTAGAGTTCCTATAGGCACCTACTTTATCATGAATTAAAATACAGGAGGCAAACTGTAATTATAGTGTACTTCTCTGCTACTGGGATTCCCTGGTGGCTCAGATGGTAAAGTGTCTGCCCACGATGCGGGAAACCCAGGTTCAATCCCTGGGTCGGGAATATTCCATGGAGAAGGAAATGGCAATCCACTCCAGTACTCTTGCCTAGAAAATTCCATGGATGGAGGAGCTTGGTGGGCTACAGTCTACGGGGTCACAAAGAGTCGGACACGACTGAGTGACTTCACTCACTCACTCACTCACTCGCTGCTATTAGTTGATACAACAATCAAAATAAAAAGAGGAAAAAACCCTTTTCTGGCCTCTGAGATTTTGTTCATCTATTCTATTTCTCATTAAACCCTTTCTAGTAACAGTGAGTCAATTTTCTACTTTTACAATGAAACACTTTTTGCTCCTAGATTTGCTTTAACTTTATCTAGGAATTTAAAGACATTGTGGGTTGTACTTGGCTGCTGCTGCTGCTGCTAAGTCACTTCAGTCGTGTCCAACTCTGTGCGACCCCATAGATGGCAGCCCACCAGGCTCCCCCGTCCTTGGGATTCTCCAGGCAACAACACTGGAGTGGGTTGCCATTTCCTTCTCCAATGCATGAATGTGAAAAGTGAAAGTGAAGTCACTCAGTCGTGTCCGATTCTTAGTGACCCCATGGACTGCAGCCTACCAGGCTCTTCTGTCCATAGGAGTTTCTAGGCAAGATTACTGGAGTAGGGTGCCATTGCCTTCTCCTGTACTTGCTAGTGTTTCCCATTTTAACTTATATTTCTTTCAGGAAGTTGGCGAAATTTGTCTCAGTTGCAAACCTCACAGTCCATCAACTCCATTGGCAATTATATATGTGCAATTTCTCATTCACCTTCTCTATATTGCACATACTTAAGGAAAAAGCAAACTTTCTACACATTTCAAATTATTATGAAATCCAATTATGGCAACAAAATTGAAAATATCCAATTAGTTCTATGTTTCTATTGTTTTCAAAGTGCTTTGCAATCATCAATATTAAGATTTAAATCAAGCAAACAGAGTATTAGAGAAGCTGAGTGTAATTAGATGCCAAGGATGAAGAAATGTTTGTAAACAAAATGTTGCTAACAGCATAAAATAGTAGATATTTTCAATAGAAGGATTTGACATTGGTTGATTCTCAGAAAATAGCTCTAATGCCCTGTTTATGTAATAAAAAGAGAGTTGAATTAGATAGGACTTGCTAATGGAAAAGCAAAACACACAGCACAAATATTTTGGGAATGATAATGGGGTAGCAGGACAGTATGACTGGATCACAAAGAGTGACATAATTTTCTTAAAATAAAATTTTGAAAAACTTCATATTTAGATAAAATATCTAAATGCTCATCATCACCATGGCATCAGGCAGCTGAGACTACAGATGTGATTTATGTGCAATGTAGCCGAAAGGAACAAAAAAAAAAAGGGTTGTCATCATCACTCTAGGTAGGGTTGAACAAGACAGCAGTACTTGCAGAAAGAAAACAGTACCAGGAAAATGGACCTACTCTTTGAAGAGATATCCCAATATCATTTTGAAATACATACCAATTATCTGATTGCTTATAATGTCACAGAAGGTGGGTTACAAGTGGATTTTTCTATGCTTCTTGTAGTCTTCACAAAGAAATGAGGATCTCATAGACATGTAGCCACTAGATATGCAGAACCAATATAATCTCATGCATAATACCCAAATTAGATACTTAGAACACATATAAGTTAAAGATTAGTGTGTTTACAGGATAGAGGAACAACATTTTTAGACAAAATGGTGATGCAGGCTCCAGAGCCCTCCTTTGCTTTTCTAGTCTGTTACTACCTTCCTGCCCTCATCTTATGCCTTTCCTTCCCCCTCCTACTCTCAATTATGGTTTTGTATGTGGTCTTATTCTTCACATTTAAATTTACTAAAGGTATATAAAGATAGCAACATATTTCGAAATGTTTCATATTTATCTTCTTTTCGATGTCTCTTCAACTTTTGTACAAGGTAACAACTGCAGTCAGGTGACCACCTTCCTCTGGTCAAGAAACCTAGGTTCTAAGGCAGATACTCTCCATGACAAACCAACAGCTATTAGGAAAGCTTCTTACTTTCACGTGACCATTTGCCAGCATTTTGTGTTTGTGGTGAGGGAGAGGCATTGCATTTAAGGAAGGCAAGTAACCTGCAGGGAATGCTGAAGGGCCAGCACCTCGTCTGCCATATGCTCAGCCTAACTGCACCCCTCATCACTTGCTGAATAACCCCGTGTTTGCTCTTGTCAGTCTTTAGTCAATGCATTCATTTAGCTTAGGGAAGAATCTCTTCTAAATAAATCCTGCCACCTGTTCAGACATACTGATGGCAAATATTACCTCCTCTGGGATACCCTTAAATAGACTGAGCTCTTACTCCTTGGATTTTTAAAAGTAGTTTTATGAATAATTCTAAGAGCTCTGGTCACATTCTGTTACATGATGCTATTTATTTTACTTATTTTACACTAAAGTTTATGATGAAAATAACTGAATTAAAAGGAAAAGTTTAGTCTTTGTGCCCTGCACAAGGCATGCTATGTTGCCTTACATTATATGTACACAACGTGAGAGTAGTAAGCTGAATAGGGAAGAGGTAGAGAAGCCTGGAGATCAAACACTTGCCTTGCCTTGGCCCACACCAGCTCCTCAGCAGACATGATGAATCTGTGGTGCCTCCCACTGCCCTGCTAGGTGTCTGCCAGTAGTAAAATCAAGTATGTTTCTTACATAAGATACAGATTTTTAGATCCTGTGGTAGACAGAATAATGATCCCCCAAATATATCTGTGTCCTAATTGCAGGAACCTGTGAATATATTACCTGACATGACAGAAGGGACACTGCAGTTACAATTAAAAAGATATCAATGTGGGAATATGGTATTATATATTATATGGTATGCCCAACGTAATCAGAGGGCTTTATAAGAAAGAGACACCATGAAATGTGATGATGAAAGCAGAGGTTGGAGTGATGAGTTTGGAAGATGGAGGAAGGGATGAAGATGCAAGGAATGTAGGTGGTTGCCAGTATTTGGAAAAGGCAAGGGAATGGATTCTCTCCTGGAGTCTCCAGAAGCAACAACAACTCTAACATCTCTATTTTAGCCGATATGATCCACTTTATATTTCTGACCTCACGAACTGTAAGATCATAATTTTCTGTCATTTTAAGTAACTACATTGTTGGTAAATTATTACAGTGGCAATAAGAAACAAATACAGACCCAAACCAGGCTCAAAAATCAGATTCTTTGGGTGGGATCCAAGATTCTGCCTTCTATATGACCTATTCATACGTGACCCTTAGACTCAACATGTGAGAACCTCTTCATTAGACTTTTATTCCTTTTCTATCCAATAGACTTGAACCACACAATATTTTGACACCTAAGTATTTTTCAATGTAAAATTGAGATTTCTTTCACAAAATTCCCAAAGTATAAATGCCAAGAATGCTATAAGAAACCAGTGAACTCTTCTCTCAAAACTCTCTATTCCACTTTCAAACATCAAAACTGTAACAGTAGCATCTTATATTGGATTGAATTGACTCCTCCCAAATTCCATATATCAAAGCTCTAACACGCAATGTAACTGTATTTGGAGATAAGGCTTTTAAAAGGTAATTAAAGTTAAATGAATTTATAATGTTGGAGCCATAATCTATTTTGACTACTGTCCTTATAGAAGAGGGGAAAAAAACAGCAGAGATGTATGTACACAGAGAAGAGGCCATGTGAAGACACAATGAAAAGACTGATATTTTCAAGCCAAGGAGAGAGGATGCAGGAGAAGGCAATCCTGTCAACATCTTGATCTTGGACTTCTGGCCTCCAGAATGGTGAGAAAATAAAATTTCTGTTGTTTAAGCCACCCAGTCTTTGAAATCTTGTTATGGTATCCCTGGCAAACTAATACCCATTCCTGACCCAAGTTTCTACTGTTTCTGGTTACCTAAAACAGCTATTCTGCTTGTTGGGATTTCAATTACTAGCATTTATTTACACTTGTTAAGTACTATGTACTGCAAAAAGAGTTTGTATGCACTTCTCTTAGAACTGCTAGAGTAATTCTACAAAAGTGTTATCATTTTCTCTGATATACAGATTAGAAAATCAGGATTCAACAAGGTTAAACTTAGCTACAGAATGTGTGCTGACACACAAAGGAAGCTGGGAGTCAATTCCCTTTTGAATGATTCCCCTATGCCACTTACTGAACCCCTGTTATATTCCCAGTACATGAAGCAGGTTGGGATTATGTTTGGTCCTTAGCAGTGTTATCTATAGCCTAGAAAGGCTGTCAGGAAGTAAGAAAGAAACCTGCTAAGTACATGAAGATAAAACTTTAGTTATTTATTATAATTCTAGATCAATAAGCAACAGTCACATTATTACCTGAATGTAATGGGTATTTCCAAAGCAATAACAGTTTAAACAAACAAAAAACAACTAATATGTAACCAAATGTCTGTGCTGTGTGTGCCAAGTCACTTCAGTCAAGTCTAACTCTTTGGGAGCCTGCCAGGCTCCTCTGACCATGGGATTTTCCAGGCAATAATACTGGAGGTGGTTGCCATGCCCTTCTCCAGGTCTTCCCAACCCAAGGATCGAACCCACATCTCTTACATCTCTCACACTGGCAGGCAGGTTCTTTACCACTAGCGCCACCTGGGAAGCCCAAATGTCTAATCTGCATTATTATACTGAACATGGGTCTTATCTACAATACTTTCAAAAAGCTAATGGAAATGAAGATGAAAGTAAGGTTTGAATTTGTATATGAATCTAAGCAGGGCATGGCTCAACTTGGGTGCCCTTCTAACACTCTAATGCTTGGCAACAATCAATTTTTAACTAAAGTTCTGATTAGTTTTAACTCTCCTTGAACACACTTGGCATCACCTATACCCCTAGAGTCTATTGTTAAAAGATTTTGGCCAGGTCTCTTATAGATGATTTGATTTGTCTAAGGTTTTGATTTCTGACAATGAATACCAATCACACTGCATTGCTTAAAGAAACTCTTGTTTCCCATTGTGGAAAAAATGGTGTAGTCCAGCATATTTTATGCTGAGTGTAGAATTCTAAATATTATGGGTTGCTATCTTTTTTTTGTCTGACTCGCTAGATGATTTTTACAAGTCATTTAATCTGTATATGTCTATTTTTCAATTCTCCATATAGGGAAAACAATTCTAAAGTTCATAAAGTCTTCAAAAGAATATTAATTTCTCTCTGCTCTACTACTAGAACTCTAAAATATTGTCTCTCCCCTCTGAGGCCATGTTAATTATTATTGTGCACTGTTCATGTACACATGGTGGATTCAGTTCTTAAAAATATATATACAGGGACAGTGCCTAGAATGGTGAAGTAGGAAGACCTTGAGGTCATCTCCTGCCATGAGCACACCAAAATTACAACTATTTACGGAGCAACTATTGATAAGAAAGATCTGAAAACTAGCAGAGAAGATTTTCTACAACTAAAGATATAAAAATAGAAAATCATAGCCACTGCAATCAGATAAGAAATAAAATAAATATGAAATGGAAAGAAAGAAGTAAAACTGTCACTATATGCAGATGACATGACAGTAAACACAGACAACCTTAATGACACCACCAAAAAACCACTAGAACTCATCAACGAATTACACAAAGTTGCAGGAAACAAAATTAGTATATAGAAATCAGTTGTATCTATATATAGTAACACCAAATTATCAGAAAGAGAAATTAAGAAAACAATCCCATTTGCAAATCACATAAAAATGAATAAATCTAAGTAAGAAGGTAAAAGATATGCACTTGAAAAATTATAAAACACTGATGAAAGTAACTGAAGACAACACAAACAGATGGAAAGTTATACTGTGTTAATGGTTTGGAAGAATTAGCATTATTAATATGAGTATAGTTCCCCAGGCAATGTATGAATTGAATGCCAAGTGGCTCAGTGTGTAAAGAATCTGCCAGCAATTCAGGAGTCAGAAAAGATACAGGTTCCATCCCTGGGTCAGGAAGATCCCCTGGAGGCAGGCATGGCAACCCACTCCAGTATTTTTGCCTAGTGAACCCCTTGGACAGAGGAGTTTGGCAGGCTACAGTCCACAGGGTCACAAAGAGTCAGATATGACTGAAGTGACTAAGCACACAACTATCAAAATACCAATGACATTTTTCACAGAACTAGAATTAAAACTACCAGAATAATTCTAAACTGTGTATGGAAAAGAAAACACTCAAAATAGCCAAAACAATCTTAAGAAAGAAGATCAAAGTTAGAGGTATCACACACTCTGATTTCTAACTATACTACAAAGCTACAGAAATCAAAATCATTTGATACTGTTTCAAAAGCAGACACATAGATCAATGGAATAGAATAGAGAGCCCAGAGATGAGTACACACTTAAATGGGGAATCAATCTTTGACCCAGAAGCCAAGACTATACAGTGGGGAAAAGGTTTTTTCAATAAATGGTTCTGGGAATTGGATAGCAGCGTGAAAAAGAATCAAACTGGACTACTTTCACACATCATACACAAAAATAAATTCAAAATGGATTAAAGGTATATATGAAAGACCAAAAACCATAAAAATTCTAAAAGCAAACAAAGGCAGTATGTTCTTTGACATTGGTTTTATTAATAGCAATATTTTTTTATGTCTCCTTAGGCGAGGGAAACAAAAGCAAAAATAAACAATGCAACTACATCAGACTCTAGTCTGATATTAACATTTCTTATATCACCTACATTTTCTCGGTGGCAAGATCAGTGCTCTATCTTCTTGGCTATTTTCTACACACACACATTGGTTGGGCACAATATAGTTACAAAATGCTTTCTCACAATTATGACTTCCAAAATGAGGATTTACATCACTGGGTCTTTTATATCCTGGCTTTAGGTATAATCAATAGGGACACTACTGAAGTCACTAGAAATGAACTCTTGAGTGTTAAATTTCACATTTTCCCCTTTTATTCCTTTCCTCATTTATCTGTTCTGTTATGTGGATTGTATGATTGGCTCATGTTTATACACTGGCATTTGCTATAATATCCCATAATTGAAGTATGTATTATCAAAAGTTTTCTTTTCTCTAGTAACATGTGGGCTTTATTCACATTAAATATAAATTTCCATTGCTAAAAATGATTGAGGGACAGATTTTTATCTCCACAGTTTTGTTTTCTTTTTAATAGAAAGAATGCCTCTAAATAGAACCAATATCCTTGAGGCCACATCCCTTGATCATGGGATACCAATCTAGAAAGGAGATCCAAAGATGGGTGTGTTGAAGACTTGAAACGTAGAGAATATTTCTTGTGAATATGTGTGAGTATGCATGTGTGTCAATGTTAACATATACATTTGTGTAATAAAAATAATACCATAATAATGATCAATATGTGAGTTTTGTCTTAAAAGGTACACAGGCATTTTATTAGAACTGCGATTAGAGACAAGTCCAAAGACCTGGAGAACCTCTTATTCTGCTTGCCCTGACTCTAAATCACTTAACATGTCGTCTCTGATTTCTCAGTTTTACCTCCCATCCAGAATCCCTTTCATGTTCCCACCTTTCTATTGTCTTAAGTATCCTCAGTCAAGGTCACTGGTCCACCAGCACAGAAGTTGGGAAGTTTTCCATGCAATAAACAGGCATTGTATCAGTCAGGGTGCCTGCCCTTCTTGCTTTTAGACAAATAAAACATGCCATTGTTCTGACACTACAATCAGCTGTGTGTTCTTATGCCATGCTCAACAGATTTCAGGCAACACCATGTCATACTCCTTTTATAAAAGCCTTCTGCAGTTTGTTTTTTCTGATAACTGAAAATAAAAGATTGCAGAAACAAATTTTTTTCAAATTCCTTTTATCTTAATGCAGAAAAAAATGTTCACAGTAAATCAAGTGTTATCAGTACATACAGTTTTCACTTTCTACATGAAAGCAAGGAAAATAATTTTACAGTACTACTAGTAATTTTGTTCTGACTTGATGAATAAAGTGGACAGACGATAGCATAGTCTACAAAGTGAACAGTTACATGTATCTCATATCAGGCTCTAGGACTATAGATGGGGATAACTTGACAATTCCATTTTCCAGTATTAAGTGATGTGAAGGCATGAAAGTACATCATTACCTAGTGTTGCAACATTTGCTAAGGTAAAAACATGTCCTCACAAATTATACTGATTAAATTGCTCACACATTTCCATAGTACTGAAAGTGTACTTGTTATGTCCAACTTTATATGTCCACGCTGCATTTGCTCAAATAATAATAAACACAGTGTAAGAACTGTGACCTCCATATGACAAGGGCAATGTGGATGAGAAATACTGAACTTGAAATCCCACAACACTTCAGGGCCAATGGCCAAAAACAAACGAGTGAAGTACTGCTATTAAGTTTTCATTAAGTTTAGAACAAACTTAAGCTTCTCTGGGTCAGGAAGAATCCCTGCAGCAAGGCACGGCAATCCACTCCTGTATTATTGCTTGGAGAATCCCCATGGACAGTGGATCCTAGCAGGCTACATTCCATAGGGTCACAAAGAGTTGGACATGAATGAAGCAACTTAAGCACCCATGCATGTAGACTATAACATTAAAATATAAAATAAAACTATATCTCTCATGGTCCTTCCCTGGTGGCTCAGATGGTAAAGCATCTGCCTGCAATGAGGGGGACCTGGGTTCAATTCCTGGGTCAGGAAGATCCCCTACAGAGGAAATGGCGATCCTCTCCAGTACTCTTGCCTGGAAAATTCCATAGATAGAGGAGCCTGGTGGGCTAGAGTCCATAGGGTTGCGAAGAGTGGACATGACTGAGCGACTTCACTTTCTTTTCTTTATATATCTCTCATAGAAATTATTCCATCATGTAATAAATATCGCTTTAGCTAAAATATGCCTTCCAAATTAGAATAGGAAGAAAGGAATTATGTCCATTAAACAGAAAGTGGCTAATTAATCTCTAGGGATGATACAATTGTGTATCTATTTACATAATAATAAATACTTAGAGTTTACCAAACATGCATTATATCATTTGCTTTTTGCTTCAGTTTCCTCACTTAAAAAGTAGGGCAATGGTTGCATCTACCTCATGACTGTTTTAAGGAAAATATGTTCATAAATGTATGCAAAGTATGTACAACAGTTCCAGGTTGTAAAAAGCACCACATAGTATGTGCTCACATAAGCATAATAGTGAGAACTGAGTTAACTTATAAAATCACCTTATGCCTGCTACATAGATAATTACTTAAGAAGCAGTAGTAAGTTATTCTCATTTTATAGATGAAGAAAATGATTATTAGAAATTCAAGCAAATCTCCCAACGGTCAAATAGTGTTACAAATAGGAAAGTCAACACAGTAACATTTTGGCTTTTAAAATTACTATAGAAGACTTTATTTTTAACATACCCCACCTTCACCCCTCCATTTATTCTTCATATTTGTTTCTGAATACTCAGTGTGATAATTTATCTCAGTCAGAGAAAGTGCTGCTTTTCTAATTGTGATGCTGCACTCACATTAAAGTTATTATTTCATTTTTGGTTTCCATGGAGATAAAATGTATGACTTTGCTGGGTTTGGAAATATTATTCTAGGAATTGATGTAGTTTTATTCACAAAAGTGGAGGAGATGACCTGGACTTTAGAATCAAAAAGTTGTTGTTTAACACTGCTTGAGTACAAGAAATGATCTACTTACTAGAAAATAGATATGCTGATTCTTAACATAGCTCGGTCCAAGAAGCACATTTTTCTTTATACTTTACTTTTCTGTTAGGAATATACATAACAATATATGCTCTTATCTTCTATTTCACCTTTATTTCAAATAGACACATTGGAGGGAAAAAAAAAACCTTCCATATATTTCACAGCCTATTGACTACTCTGGGTTCCCAGGGCATACTAGGAAATGCATGATACTCTATCGAACAAGCGAGTTCCTAAAATAATAATCTGTTGATTTGGTCTCAACAAGGGACTATTATATCACTCTTAAACTGTTAAAAAAAAAAGTAACCACCTACAACTATTTTAAGCAAACATCTACAAAAAAGAGCCATTGAATTAGGGAGAACGCACAGGAAGAGGTAATCTAGTTCTGTTGTAAAAATCCAGGTTGGAGAACAAAGTGCCAATAAAACACATACTGGTTGCATTATCAGTCTTCAGAGGACGAGTGTTGGTGTTTAATTTGTCTGTTTCAAAAATTCTACAGAGCATCTGGCTTCTGAATCTCTGCCACTCCAGAACTGAAATCTCCAAGGATTTTAATTTCTGCACTTATTTTTAGGGAATCATAAGTACATTGTGTCTGACATATTCATTTTCTCTAGGCAGGATGATGCTAGTGAAGTAGGAAAATTCAATTCATGATTAAGGAATTTGGTCAGAGCCTTGGGTCCTAAGGAATGTCAGGCATTCCAAACAATGCTCAGGCATTGCCCTGCAGCACAGAGGGCATTCCTCTCTGACTCAGCAGTTTGGGTCTGGAGCAAGAGAAGGGGATGGACTTTCAAGGACTAATAAACTCTGTTACTATCCTCTTATTTTTGATATCTGTGATTTTTTGAGTAGTCACTCGGGAGAGTGATACAGGAGGTGATTTTTCATTTTTGGAAAAACTGAAGCTGCACTAAATTTTTGTTCACCTACAATTTAAAATGCTACTCTTTTGTGTTTGCTTAACACATTAAATAAAGGCTCTTTGTTTAAGATTTAAATCAAGATATGAAAAAATGGAATGAGTTGTTCTTTGGAAGAGCAAGAGCACAATCAGCCTTAGGGCAAAATTGGAAGAAGATCAAGCTTGAATTGCTGGGACAACCAACACCTTTCCAGCCTGTACTTCTTACAACTTATGTTCTTTTTAGTCTCCTGCTGTTCCCAAAGGCTTATGTGTTGAATTATGACTTTCTTATTTTGGAAGCTGCATCTTATGATCTGCATGTTTTTGGCTCCCTGTTTCTTATCCTGTGCTCCTTACCCCACTGAAGGTCCAGTATCTGATGTAACCTATTGGGCAATATCTTCTTTCTAGGAGAAATTTTATTATTACTATTATTATTATTATTCCAGAGGAACTCTTTGACATGATATAGTAGAGGTGGTGCAGTGGTAAAGAATCCACCTGCCAGGGCAGGAGACTCAGATTCTCCTGGAGAAGGAAATGGCAATCCACTCCAGTATTTTTGCCTAGAAAATTCCATAGACAGAGGAGTCTGAAGGGCTACAGTTCATGGGGTCTCCAAGAGTCAAACACGACTTAGCAACTGAGCACGTCATACACTTCACTAGTAGAATATGTGGTCATGTCTAACAGACTCTGCTTTATTTAGCTGGTTCAAACTTTTATCCAAGGCAGAAACTTTCTCTAGATAACTTGAGACACAAGACTGTTAATAATGTAGGGTCTGTAGTTAGATTATCTTGGTTCATATATCTCAGGTATATCTCTTACTCCCTGTGTTGGGCAGCTCATTCAGTCTACCTGTGCCTCAGTATTCACCTTCTGTAAAACTCGAATAATAGTGTTAATTGCAGAGAGTTATGAAAAGGATGCAATAAGTTATCAGAGACAGAGACATTCCATCAAGTATGTGACCCAAAACAAAGATGCTCAGTAAATGTTACTCTTAATTTTAAACTAGAATTTTTCCAACATTTAATAACCAAAAAGAGTCAAGAATAGGAAAATAATTTATGAAGTAACCCTTATCAAGTAAAAGGCTCATAACTCCAAATATGCAACCAAGCTGGTTTTACCCTTTCTTTTCCTAAAAGCCTCTCTTCCTGTGGACACCAGTGGTGCTTCTTCTAGCTTTTGAAAGCAGGAAGCACAGCTAGGAAGGAGGGAGAGTAGTTCAGAGCTGCTCCTTAGGGAACTAATGCAGTCTGGTTTCAACCCCAAAGAGCACCTAAAAAGGCAATCCAGGATGTCAGAGCCATGAAGTCCATGTCTTGACAAAAATATCAGTGAAAGTTTTGATGTCCACCATACGGCTCAGATGAATATATTATCACTCTGACTGCAAAACCAAGATGCCCCTCCTTGGGCTCCCTCTCATGCTTATAGAAGCAAGGATGCTCCATAGCTTTGACCTCTCCTCTCGTGTTCCCTTCCATCCTTTTCTCCCACTTTCTTCATCTCTTGTCTTCCTCTCTCTACCTTGGACCCGACATTCTCACTAATCAGAGGAGCATGTCTGAAGAGGTGGGCAGAGAGAAAGTGTAGAAGGAGCTGGGGTGCAGCTGGCTCCCTCTCTACTGCTCACTTATAAAGGGTTCCATCCCTCTAAGAGTAAAGACAGGGACATTCTGGTACACAGGTGAGGGTTAGCCTGCTCAAATTTCCAGGAAAGCAGCTCTTTCTTTGGGGAAAGAGACCTGCCACTGGTCTATCAAAGTCCAATTCCTTTACATTTTCATCAGAAAGGAATCTTTAGAACAGCTACTGGGAGGAGAGGCGAGAGATGATAGAAAAGAAAAAAAAAATCAACTGAGCCATTTGTTGCTAAGTTGGATTGGATTGAGGAACAGAGAAGGCAGGAAAAGTGTAGAGTGTTTGCCCTTTGGAAGTGTCCCACTTTCTCCTGCCATGGTGGCACCTTGCTAGGATGCTTTAGTTCCCACTGATTAAAAAAAAAAAAGTCAACAGGACTGTCAATTTCTATGATCACATTTGTGTATGGAATGATATTGGCTGAACAATCTATACAACTTCCCTATACAGAACCTACTGGGTAGCAGTCACTGGCTTCCATCAAGTAAACTCTAAATATTTTCCTTCAAGGGTAAAATTATGTGATGATCTCTCTATTAGTATTTAAATCATTCTGTATGCTCCTGCCTCTTTTATTTTACCATATTCCATATGGCAAACTTTTATCTTCTTTTGGGGTTTATTCCAAGTTTGCTAGACTTGGAAGATACTAAATGCTTCTTTAATGTTTTATGATCTTCATCTTCATTTGGAGATAACTCATGTTGACACTTGGATGTACCTAAGGTCTCTCTCAGCCTGTCTACCATCCCAGGAAAGGAGCAGGTGAGTGGAGAATGCTGTGCAACAAACTGGAGCCCAATGGTTTCCTAACTAGGTACAAAGCCCTGGCTCTCTCTGGCCCTTCCCCCATTCACTATTGAGGGACTGCTCTTATATATGTGAAATTATTTGCCTCCTCTGTCTGGCAGAGTGGAAGGAAGATTTGCATCCCTCACCATCTACTGTTCATTTTCTCAGGCACCAATGCTTTAATAATAGTTTAAAACAGCTCTAGGATTTAATAAGTCATGTATCAAATAATAATTTGCCTCTGGGCATCTTCCCAGTAACTGATGGTAGCTCTGATTTCTATCATCAAGCCAAATAAGCCCTCCTTATGATTTCAAGTTGCAGGTTTTCAAATACCTGAATCTGATTACCACATGCTACTGCTAAGTGTTCTTTCCTAGCTAAAAGGCTCCTCTAATTAAATGGCACTGGATATATAACCTTTATAGCCATCTTATTTGGTACAGCTCATGTCATTAATGTACTCATCAACTGTAAAAGGAGATGCCTGGTACTCGACTCAGCACACTGATAAGCCATGTGTCCTGAGTGACTCCCTTCCACATTGCGATGTAAAAGTGCATAGGCAATGGGGGCCAGATTAATATAAATATGGGCTGCTTTCACTGGAAAAAGCAGTCACAGTATTAGGTACTACCCAGACACAGCATTAAAAGACAACAAATTATAGAATGAGCCAGTCCTTTCCAATTCCTTTTGAATTATTTTTATTACATCAAGGAGAACATTTAAGTTTATTGCTAAATTGCAATTACTGGCAAGAACTTTTTCAGCCAAAACCCAATAAGCCTTGAACTCAGAAATTTAGGTAAGACTACCCAGCAAGAATTTAGGAAAATTGCTTTGTCTCAACTATATATATATGTATGTATGTATATCTTTACATATAGGTATAGATTATATATATATATATATATATATATATATATATTTCAATTTATAATAGAGATATTAGATTAATAAAAAAAATTTAAGATACTTGAAAAAATAGTTATTTAAAGACAAAATAATTAATACCTAGGAGGGCTTCAGGAGGGAAACATGGTACTAGAACGCTGACATTTAAGAAGCATTACAAAAGAAAATTTGGAGAATGTTTCTATTTCATTATCATCATTAAGCAGTAAGAGAGCTACATGTGTTCATATTACTGGGGAGAATTAATTAACTGATATTAGAAGATCAGCAGGTGAATTTTAAGTGATTGGTGATTGATAGGCTGGAGTAAGCCAGTCAGATGTGTGTGTGGAAGAAAGATGGTCTAAAAGGCAACTGTAGGAAGAGATAGAGATATGCAGGGTGGCTTCTTTTCTGTTTCCATACATATTCACACATTTTTTTAAATTTAAAAAGTAAATTTATAGTTTGTTATTGTTTAGTTGCTAAGTTGTATCTGATTCCTTGGCAATGCCATGAACTGTAGCCCACTAGGCTCCTCTATGTCCAAGGGAATTCCCAGGCAAGAATAGGTGAGTGGGCTGCCATGTCCTTCTCCAAGGGTACTTCTGACCCAGGGATTGAACTTGCATCTCCTGCACTGCAGGTGGATTCTTTACCACTGAGCCATCTAGGAAGCCCTATATTTACAGTTTAAAAACTGTAAAATTAGGAAAACAAATATAAAATCTCTCATCATCCCAATGCTAGCATTTTGTATCTTTCATATTTCTTAATGAAAATGGGTGATAGCATCAATAAATACATCTTTTCCTCTCACAAATGTATTTTAGATTCTCTTGTGGTGTGATAAATTTAAATTTCTTTCCCAAATATTCCATCCCTACAATAAGCTAAAATTAATAAATACTGGGAAGAGATTTATACTTATTGAGTGACTTACTTTTCTCTGTATAAAAGATAATTTAATTTATCAACATATTTAAGTACATAAATAACATGTTCTGAAACTAGTATTTTTCTTCATTTTTATATTTTTACAGTGTTGATTATGGAATAAATGTTTAATAATATAACTTCTAAGAATGTTTATATAATATTTCATATCAAGAAGTCATAATTCAACTTTTCATTCTTTTTCACCAATTCAAATATTTCAAGATGCCAATCTTGCAATAAATTTGCTGGACTACACAGTCTTCTGTATGAAAAAATTACAGAATCAACATCAACTAAACCTTACTAAATAGCTGTATGGCAAAGTTCAGATTTTGAATTAAATGGTGGATTCTTATTTTAAAAATGGATTAATAAAGCATTTTGAAATAAGTGTACTGGTTAAAGGCCTTGAAAAAACTCCAATTAAAAGTTAGTTTTACATGCATTGAATTTTATTCACTAAACTAGATTCACAGCCTTTTTTTCCCCTCTGAAATGATTGAGCAGTCTTTTTGTTTTTTATTTTAAAGGTGAAAAAACATGTTAGGCTACTCAATGTTGTTTTTCACACTGAAATTGGTGCAAAGATGACTGAAATAAACAATACAGTTACAGTTCAGTCACTCAGTTGTGTCCGACTCTTTGCGACCCCATGAATCACAGAACGCCAGGCTTCTCTGTCTATGGCAGACTCTCAGAGTCTACCCAAACCCATGTCCACCAAGTCGGTGATGCCATCCAGCCATCTCACCCTCTGTCATCCCCTTCTCCTCCTGCACCCAGTCCTTCCCAGCATCAGGGTCTTTTCCAATGAGTCAGCTCTTTGCATTAGGTGGTCAAAGTATTGGAGTTTCAGCTTCAACATCAGTCCTTCCAATGAACACCCACAACTGATCTCCTTTAGGATGGATTGGTTGGTTCTCCAACACCACAATTCAAAAGCATCAATTCTTCGGTGCTCAGCCTTTTTCACTGTCCAACTCTCACATCCATACGTGACTACTGGAAAAACCATAGCCTTGACTAGACGGACTTTTGTTGGCAAAGTAATGTCTCTGCTTTTCAATATGCTATCTAGGTTGGTCATAACTTTCCTTCCAAGGAGTAAGTGTCTTTTAATCTCATGGCTGCAATAACCATCTACAATGATTTTGGAGCCCCCCAAAATAGTCTGACACTGTTTCCACTTTTTCTCCATCTATTTCCCCTGAAGTGCTGGGATTAGATGCCATGATCTAGTTTTTGGAATGTTGAGCTTTAAGCCAATTTTTTCACTCTCCTCTTTCACTTTCATCAAGGGGCTTTTTAGTTCCTCTTCACTTTCTGTCATAAGCAATACCTATTCTTTATTTTATCCAATTCATATTAAATATTCTGAGACCCTAAGATTACAGAGAGAAAATTGAGTGCCTGAATTCTTATCATTAAAATTAAGTCCTAGATATCAAATATAGTGTGGCTGTGAATGCACAATAGAAATACCCACTGGAAGTTAAACAATTTAACCACAAACCTTTAGATAACATTCTTTCTTTCTGACATTATTCTGAAAGAAAGCCTAAACTGAATCCTGGACTTTAGGAGATGTAACACAGTGCAGGTGAATTTGATAGAGAGAAAAATACAAACAGAAATAAGATGAGAAGAAGGTACTTATGGAGATTCAAGTTTAGATGTGACTTTTCTGCAGATTTGTACAGAGAAACTGTTAGAAGTGAAAGGAACCCTAGAGGTAAAAATGAATAAATTCCATTGTTAGATCCTTTACCAAGACTTCAAGTATCTGAAGTCCAAAAAAGTCACAGTGTTACAGGAGATTTTGACAGAACGTGAATAAAAATTTGGCACAACTGTGAAATTCAAAGCCACCTCAGGATAGCTGGAGAAAATTAAAAAGGGATAAATTAAGATTTCTTGGGAAAATATGGTAGAGCAGAACTTCAACTCCCTTCCCTCTACTTAAATAATGGAAATAATGTATGGTTTCTCATTTAAAGGTAAAGAAGAAGGCTATATATGGAAAGAGAGGTTTTGATTGCCTGTGGTATAAGAATATCTAAGTTCATATAAAATGCTCATAACCAACAAAGCAACAAACAGATACATATGTCACTAGAGTTAGAGATATCATTTGAAATTCAATTCGAAGGGCAGAATTATACTTTATCACTTACTAAAAACATTTTTTATAGTTGACAGTGTTTTTGTCAAGATTCATGTTTCTTCTGCACTTAATGTTTGTAAAGCATCTTGTGCTTTTTTGGTAGGAAGGATTTATAAATGAAAACTAAATCAATGTCTGAATAAATGATATTTAAAACTACAAACTTCAATTTTAATATTTAGCTTGGTTAAAAACAAGTAATCTTTCATTTTTAGATTCACATTATGCAACTATATATTATTTTCCTAAAGTTCATTGCCAGTACAAAACACAGAAGTTTTTTCCTAACCCAGGCAACATTGTCTGGTGGGTTTTCAACATGGAAGGGTGGTATCAGAGACCCAAAGGGAATGAACATGTGCTTTCAAATATACAGGTTTCCAAGTCTCACCCCTGATATACTTACTGAATCAGGATCTCCGGGAGATCTTAGAACCTGTTAGGTTTATAATGTTCTCCAGATGTTTATACAGAGCAGACAGGTTTGGATTTACAGGTATTATAGAATCCATTCCAAATATTGATCACCCAGATCATCCCTGTTCTCTATGCATGAGAAGACATTAGAGCATATGGAAGCGAGAACTTTTATATCTGTCTCTGAGTACAAGATTAATCGAATATAGAATTAAGGTCAATTTCAACCTAAAGCTTTTCTCTGACTCAAAACAATGTTTCGAGATTTAAGAAATCTTCTCCAACTGCTATATTAAAAACTTCTTGCTATAGTTTCCTATTTTATTCTTTTTTTTTCTTTAGTATTTAGCACAAACTTTGTCTAAGTTCAGACAAATCAATTATCATTATGTCATTCACAGAAGTGAGAATAAAAAAGATAAGGATCATTCTCTGTTAGTAAAGAGGAAAAGTTAAAATTTACATGAACCTCCTGCTCCTTCTGCCTCTGTAACTCAGCTTGCTCCTTGCAAAGTCTGGATCACGTAGGTCATGTAGTCTCAGAAAGTGGGCACTTATAATACTAGGAACTGGAGTTTATCTCACTCACCCTTGTCCTGCTCTTTGCAACTGCCCAGCCTCTGCAAACTTGCTTAATCATGCCTCTCTGTGTAAAGGTCAGGCATTCCCCTCCCCACCTTGACTGCTGTTCCCTCACATGAAACCCTTTAGTCTAAACCAGCCTACTAACAGCTAGTGTTGCCCACTATACTCTGCCTATAAAAAATTTGTAATGCATTTGTTCAGGGCTCAGAGCTTACAGTGTTAACTCCTCTGGGCCCGTGGGTGTAATAAACCTGAATTCTCCAACTCTCCGAGTGTGGTGCTTGGTTTCTTGAGTACTGGTTTCTGCAACATTTCAGCTTAGATTCTAGTAGGAGAGATGAACAATAAACTTAGAAACAAAATTAATATTTATGATAATTTGAAGAAACAATGAGTACCGTGAAGAAAATAGGGTTGTGTAACAGAAGATGAGGAGAGTTGGGACAGGCAAGCATTTGTTGAAACCAGTTATTAGGGCAGGTCTTCCTGAAGAGGTGAGCTGTGAGCAAGGAGCCAACAAGGAAGGACAAAAAGAAGGACAGCTGTGTGGAGCATCTTGTGTTAGTGGTAGGGTGGTTAGAGGTAAGATATTGAGAGGTAGACAGTGAGAATGGGTGGCGGTATAACCTAAAATAACTTGAAAAGCTGGCCTTGGGCAGAGGTGGTTTCCTTAAGCGATGAAGAGCAAAACTGGCTTTGGTTTCAGTAAGACCAGAAATACAGTACTGGCTTCATTGATTACTAGAGAAATGACCCTGGATGTATAACAATCTACCTAACTCAAATTTCTTCATGATAAAATTGTGATAATTATTGAGTAATAAAGCTTCATAGCATTGTTATGAGGCGACAACAGATTTAAAACATTTAGACCAGTGCCTGGCACTTAGCAAAGTCTATAAATGTTAGCTGTCATTATGATGGGCATACTTATAGTCTTTCAATATAAAATATAACATGTATATATGCACATTTTCATATTGTATGCACATATATACATTTATATTTTCAGTGCAAAAATAGTATAATGATGATATATAATAAGTGATTGATAATTTGGACTATAAACTGTTGGCTGGTAAATCCTGATTTTGGAGTTGCATCCATAGTTACTGACTGTGTAGTTTCTTTCAAAACATAATTGAAAAGTAGATTCTTCTACACTGGTATATTTTCTGATCCAGATACATTTTCCTGAAAGTTTTAGCTTAAGAGGATGGCTCAGCTTGGGCTTCCCAGGAAGTGCTAGTGGTAAAGAATTCACTTGCTAACGCAGGAGACATAAGAGATGCAGTTTCAATCCCTGGGTCAGGATGATCTCCTGGGAGAGGAAACGGCAACTTACTCCAGTACTCTTGCCAGCAGAATCCCATGGATGACACAACTGAGTGTCTTCGCATGCATGCATGGTTCAGCTTACAACCCTGAGAAGCTTATTTCTACTCTGGGTTTGGGACATTCCAGCCTTTTCCAAACATATGGTACCCAGCTTTGTCTTGATTCGGGCTTCCCTTGTGGCTCAGCTGGTAAAAAATCCACCTGCAATGTGGGAAACCTGGATTTGATCCCTGAGTTGGGAAGTTCCCTGGAAAAGGGGAAGACAATGCACTCCAGTATTCTGGCCTAGAAAATTACACGGACAGTATAGTCCATGGGGCCTCAAAGAGTTGGACACTACTGAGTGAGTTCCGCTTCACTTTGTCTTGATTCACACTGAAAAAACCCACCTAAATTCAAATCCATTTCATTCCAATACCATTTAAGGGATAATATAAGGAATCAAATATACATTAACTATGAAGTAAAATATGGCTGGTATATATGCAAATAAGGCATTAAAAGTAAAAACATAGGTTTTCTAGTAAGGTTTCTCATTGGCTGGCAGACATATTTCTGTTTCAATTATTCACGTACTTGATGCCCGGATTAAACAAAATGATGAATGTTTGTACATGTTTGTACATGCTTGCTACATAATAAACATCAAATAGATTGTAATTAACATCAGCTTATTGATGACAAAGCAAAAAAATGCTTTTCCAAATTAGAGTACTTCTTGAATATACAGACATACAAGTCCCTTACCTTTACCCTTGTCTTTCTTAATTGGTAATAGCAGGACATCACATATACGCATTTTTTAAAACAAGATCCCAGTGATTTTGAGGTACTTTGCTAAGTCTAGCCTTGCCACTCTATGCCTATTCTGTATGTATGAGAAAACAAACATATTTTGTTGTTGTCTTTGCCTTTTTGATGTGAATGTAAAATTTTAATAAACATAACATGCATAATTCTTTCATGTTTAAGTATGGTACATAACTTCCCCTTATTAGCTCCCCTGGTAGCTCAGGCAGTAAAGAATCTGCCCCCTTATGAAGCCATCAATCAATAGACTGTATATTCATTTCCAACATACATAAAGGGGCTTGCATTTCTATTCTACAGGAGATATTTTATCTTTGAATTCCTAATAATATTTTACTTTTTAAAGAGCACTTGACTGAAAAAGTTATTTTTAAAACTTTAATATTGCTTCATATATGCCATTTCATAATCACTAGCAACAATCAATATTCTTTTATATAAGAATGCTTTCAATAATTTTGATATGATTAAAAATCATAGCTCTCCAAAATGTATCATCTTTACAACTATTTATTGTTTATTCATTCAAGGAACTTCATGTAGTCATCTATGCAGCACCTGGTCACTGAAGGCTCACCACGCTCTGAGATATTCTAGAGAGCAGCAGACCTAGAACCTGCCTTCATGGAGCTCACCATTTATTTAGTGGGGTGCAGACAATAATGAAACAGCTTTATGAATGAATAACAAAAATTGTAACAAATGCTTTGAAGGAATCCCTCTTGGAATCATGAAATCACATAGCAGGGTGAGCAGGGCATAGTCAATCAAGGAACTGCCTTGAGCTCAGGAATGAGATGTAAGCCTGAGAAGTAGCAAGATGAATAAGAGGGAAAATGCATCCAGTTGGAGGCAAGGCATGTGTAAATTGCCTTGAGAAAGAGGAAGGAAGCTGGCTCTTGTGATGAAGAGAAGGCAGGTGTGGCTGGAAGACTAGGAAGAGATTGAGGTGAACAGAGGTAAGGCCAAGAGTGAACACAGTAAAAGCCACAATGGCAGGGCTTTAAGCAAAAGAATTATAGGATTAGATTGACAGTTGACTTCAATGAAAAACAGATTATAAAGAAGAGGAAGCAGAGATAGATCCAAATGAGTTTATGCAAAGCATTAAATTAATTAATAAAGCCTCATTACTTCTGAGGCTACCCTTCACTGGCAATGTATTATGTGAAATAAAAGTCATAGTGTTTTCTATACCAAAACAAAATAATTAAGAAACAGAAAAGCTCAATTAAAGGAAGAAATAGAAAATAATCGTTATATGCCATTTTTGCCATTGAATTTATCAATCACTTTTAAATATGCTTTCTATCTTGCATCTTAATTTCTGTTCATTACTTTTCTGAGCCTTTTATTTTTTCCTACTTAAGAAAGCAATATACTTATAGATGTTTATTCACAACTGATAGGGGTTATAGATAATGTTTCTTTCGATATCTTTTATCAAGTTAAAGTTAGTTCAGTGCATTCTAATCAGATAAAATTTCTGTTTTTAAATTTTCAAAGCAATTTAAAAAGTCTCACTGAAACAGTCATTGAATTTCAGTGATCCAAAAAATTCTTGATTTCAACATTTGACAAAAGAGCAAAGAAAACCTAAAATATCAGCTTTGCTGGATGACATTTACATGTCAACCTTCCTTTTCTCGACTGTTGAAAAATGTCACTTTAGTATAAATTTGATTACACTGATTGTATTTTGACTGTCTATGAAGAATGTCTTTCTATTAATGCCATTAGAAACACAAATAAACTGGAAAGATATTACCATCTAGAATTACTAAAAATTGCCAGACCAAGTCACACTGTCACCATTCAATACTGTTTAAGGAAAAATTATATTTTAATGACTGCATTTACTTTCATTTTCTTATGCTTTCAGAAAAACAGAAATTTAAATGCCAGACCATCATCTATAAGGAAAAGTTTTAAGTTGGTAGAAATACTACTTCAAGTAGGAAGGGCTTCTGAAAATAGGCTATCAATTGTTCTCTAGCTACCTCAAATCATGTTGAATATTCAGCCTCTTCACTCACTCCTAGCCAACATTACCTTTGGACTTTTGGTTTCTTCTGCCATTTCTTCTTTTTTCTTATATATTGAGAAATGGAATATTCTCTGCCATATGAATAAACAAGGATTTCATAGCCATCAGTGATTGTAGCTCTCCAATATGAGCTGGTGAGTGTTAAGGGCACTCAGGAAGGAAAAGAATATCAGATCTAGCAGCCATCAGATTGCAGCAACTCCCTATGGTGAGCCCCAAGGAGCTCAGGATGGAAAAAGCACTGGATATTGGCCCAGATAGCTGAGATGCAATTAAAAGCAATGATTTCAGTGACCACAGACTCTTGCATATTCCCATACATAGAAAAGCACTAAATTCCTTAACTTGGGATATCTGGATTTCTTTAATTAATAATAATCTTTTGATATTAAAATTACCTGCCCTTGTTACAAAACTTCTATGTAACCTGGCTCCTCCCTTCACCTCCTTGGAGCAGTTCTCTCAGGGCCACTTGAAATGCTGTATCCCAGGCTTAATGTCCTAAAAATCCCCACCAAATAATATAACTCTCAACTTTAAGGTTGTGATTTTTTTTAAGTTGATAATATCAACTGCCTGCCTTGAATGGTGTCCTGCTCATTTATTCCTTTAAATGATTTCTGAAAGCTATTCCCTTATTCCAAATCTATTTTGCTTCTGGCTTGTGCAATTTCCTTCAGGCCATATATATATTTTTTTTCTTTCTTATGTTTGGTTCACCTATGGAAAGGACGGAAACTGGGTTAGCATTCCATAATGTGTTCAGGTCACCATCTGTCTGTGTTATTTTTGCTTTATTAAAATTTTCACAAGGCACATCAAAATAATAGCAATGATGCCAGCTAGTTAGTAGGCATGGGACAGTCTTAATGTCAATGGGTAGAGTGGTTGCTGACTTTGCTCTATGCGTTGATTACATGCAGCATATTTGCAGGTGTAGTTTTAATAAGATGGTCAATGTTCTGAGGTCATGAAAAATCAAATCCATACATTCTTATACTTATTCATTCATTTATTGAATCATGCATGTATTCATTCAACAAGAATTTATTCATTATTTTTTTATATACTTAGCACAGTACTAGACACAAGCCTGGAGAAAGGCTTAGAGAATCCCATGGGCAGAGGAGCCTGGCAGACTACAGTCCATAGGGTTGCAAAAAGTTGCACAGAATTGAAGTGACCTAGTACATTCAGACCCTAGAGATCAAGTAGCAAGTATGGAAGACAAGGTCTCTGACTTGTTAGAGTTTACACTAGTGTCGCAGGGTCATGAAAGATATTGATTAAACAAGCTTACTGATAAATGTATAATTACAAATTGAGGGCAGGACTTGGAAATGATGGAATTCTATGGTTACATATACCAGGCAACAAAGAAATTTACCTAGATCCAGTAGGTAGGGGACATTAAGAGATGGACACTTCCCCTAGGATGTCAAAGACCAGATCCAAAAAAAAGAGGAGGGGAGGGCCACAGAAGAATAACTATACTAGCAAGTGCAAAGGTCTTATGGCATGGCATTTACTTCTTTCAAGGAACTAGAAAGGAAATGCCAACGTGACTTAAGTTCACAGTAAGAGTAACAATAGCATGTAATAATCTCTAGGCTTAAGTAGATATAGGGCTGAATCACAATACTTCATGGACCTTGTTGAGGATTCCATCTCCATCCTCCTAAAAACATTAAATAATCACCAAAGGACCAATGGGTAAAGAAGCATCAAAAAGACTTTTTGAAAAGATCTATTTTCAATATGCAGATTAGAGATGCCTTGAATGCAAACACTTGGTATAGTCCATTTAGAATAAAAAAATGGAATGTAGCTTCTGCCTGAAATCTTTGAAAATCAGACTATATTAGTAAGCCAATCATGTATGAAAGTTTGTTATTACATTTCCTGATTTTGAAAACAATAACTACTAAATTTCCACATGAAAAAACTTCTCTGTTCCTAAAAATCAGAATGTTAGGGAACTCAGTCTTATCATAATGTATCACAATAAATACTTACAAACTAAACATCTCACATATCTTAAGCATTAGCTAAATGGTTACTTTAGGTTTCATTTTCTTTTTCTAAAAAAAATTTCACTGCTTTTAAGCTTAACTGATGGGTATATTTACTGGTGAGCATTGAAACTGATTAATACCTTTAAGTCCCCAAAGGCAAAAACCACAGCTTTTAATGTGTCCTATATTAATAGAAATCCTCTAACTTTTGAAGGCTTACCACTGTGATCAAAGCCCTAGACACTCTTGAAGCATCCAGTTCACACTATTCAGCTTTTAAAAACCATGTGGTGTCAGCTAACCCATGCAGTTCTGGGATACAAAAGAGTGAGTCTGATTTTAGTGTATTCCCATATTTAAAACAATCCAAAAAACATTTACAGGAACAAAGATATTTAGGACTACAAATGCATGCATTTCAATAACAATACAGGAAAGAAAAAAAAAAAGCAGATACTTGGCCAACCTTCCAAGACCCAAGTTCAGGAGGTTGAATTTTCACTCTTCTTTCTGACAACATAATTAACACTTACATCTGCCACAGACACATATTCCTCATATGTGTTTTAATCTTTATTATTATATTCACAGTTTTTTTAAAAAAATCTAACACAATATGAAATTATAAACTCATGTCCTGTTCAACTGTCAGACAGGATCCTAGTTTCCTTTATTTTAAGACAGTGCTGAATATTTACAGAAATATACATATTCAAAGGATAATAATTTCCAAAAGGAAAGCAATTATGGATTCTTTAAAAATGAGGAAGCAACATTATCAAAGGAGGCAATTACAGTCATATCAAAGACAGAGAGCAAACTCACTGTTCAACCAAGAATGGAATGCTTGTCCTATGTTTTTGTTTGATTGCTAAAACATTTAAAACAAACATCTAGAGAAAAATCTTCACTGACAAGAAAAATATCTCAAAGATTGTTTTTGAAATATGGTTATTATAAAATACTGAAGTTTAACCAAGTGTGAAGTGCCTAGATGTAACTTTTTAGACATCCTGGTGCAGGGTAGGCAGAACTCTAAAATGGTCCCCAATACTCCCACCCCTGGAGCATACTCCTGTATAATCTTCTCCTCTTAAACATGGATGGTACTATGAATATGGTGAGATACTCACTCCCTAGATTAGGCTGAATTGTTGAACAAAGGGGACAGTCACTCACGTGACTGGGTTACGTAATTGGGTTACGTTACCTGACTCTGCCTTGGCCAACTCAAGAGATGTTTTTCTAGCCATAAGAAAAGGAACATCTCCACATCACAGAGAAGGACAGTTGCCAGAGAACAAGAGGGAGTCTCTTGCAATTGAGAATGCCTTTTAGTCTCATAGCTATAGGGAATGAAATTCTATCAGCAATCAATGAACTTGGAAGAAGATCCCAAGCTTCAGATGAGATCAAAGCCTCAGTCAACACTTTACTTTTAGTCTGATAAAATCCTGAGCAGACAACTCAGCTAACTGGTATCTAGACTCATGACCCATAGAAACCATGAGATCATAAATGTGTTTTTTTTTTTAAGCCTCTATGGTTATGGCAGCTTGTTGTGAAGCAGTGAAAACTAGTACATTCAGGATAAGGTCTTGCTGTTGTTCAGTTGCTAAGTCTTGTTTGACTCTTTGTGACCCCATGGACTGACTGCAGCACACCAGGCTTTCCTGTCCTGCACTATCTCCTAGAGTTTGTTCAAATTCATGTCCAGTGAGTTGGTGATGGTATTCAACCATCTCATCCTCTGCTGCCCTCTGTTATTCTGACTGTAATCTTTTCTGGTATCAGGAATAAGTTCTATGTTATCTACAACTCTGCAATGTTTCTATTAAAAAAAAAAAAAAAACAAGATGGTGGTGGTTGCAGGGGAGACCCTTATTCTTAGCAAAGAATAACATGGTTGGAGAGTTGAGTTTAAATGTCTCAAAATTTGAATTTTACTCTAAGTAATCATTAAGACTAATTTTTTTTTCATATTCCTAATCAGTTCAGTTCAGTTCAGTCGCTCAGTCGTGTCTGACTTTTTGGGATCCCAATAAAGATAGGTAAAAGCTTTCTGATAATACAAATAATAGAAGTTAATACTCTGAGTAAAGTAAATGTGGTAACAGAGGAAAGACCACTGAAGTCATGGTATATGAGATCTGTCCCAACTTGGCCACCAACAGCTTGTGATCTAGGGAAGTAAGGTAATTTTTGAGTGCTAGTTTATTTATCAGCAAAGTGAGAGTATAGTACTACTCAGAAGGCTTTGTTTTTAACAAACTATCCTGGTGATTCTCAAGCTTGCTGAAGTTTGAGAAGCTCTAATTCATACACACAAGAGGTTTACAGATTTTTGTTTTTATTGAATACTTTCCTACCATTGTCAATCCAGGTTTTGCAGGGTCTGAAGTTTATACAATTTAGGGAGCCTTCTTCCAAAAACAGAATGAAAATCAGAAATTAGTTGGAGGACCCTGCATTCCAGGTGGCACTAGTGGTAAAGAACTCGCCTGCCAATGCAGGAGACATAATAGACATGGGTTTGATCCCTGGGTCAGGAACATCTGGAAGAAAGCAGGCACCCCATTCTAGTACTCTTGCCTGAAGAATTCAATAAACAGAGGAGCCTAGCAGGCTACAGTCCACAGGGTCGCAAAGTCAGACACAACTGACGAGACCTAATACACATAAGTACAGGAAGGATTATTCAAGTGAGGACCCCAAAGTTAAGGCTTCACAAATTTCAGATAAAATCAGTTTCTGCATTCTTTTGTATCAGTTCTTTATTCACACCCAGTTCCCAAATCCTTGAAACAGCCATTCTAGTCCTTTTTCTTCATATTCAATCTCTTCCTCTCTACTGATTCTTCCCTATTAATTGAAACCGTCACTTCTTTGTCAAAACAAGACAACAGTAAGCTAAACAAGAACAAAAACCCAACAACAAAAATAAACTCCAAATCAAAAAAAATAACAAAATAAAACAGCAAAAAAGGTCCCCATCTTGCTGGACCTCTCTTTCAAATCTGTTTCTTTCAATTTTCAGACTTCTTTTTTTCTAGTTCATAATCATTAAACTTCTTCCAAGCACCATCTACACTTACTATTTGATTTTCTTATGTCTATTTTATTCCTAAATTCTTTGTAAAATGGCTAAAACTGTTCTCACAACAGAAACCTAGCTCCTGCCTAATCTTGCTGATAAATTTGCTGGTAATCTTGTTGATAAAATAATCTCCTTATCCTCCTGAATCTTTCAGCAGCATTTACACTCTTCCTCCCAACCTCCTCCACCCCACACTTTTATTACAAACATTTTAAAACATAGTGAGAGGTTTAAAGTATACAATGATTATGCTCACCACATAGATTCTTCAACAATTTTTAACATTTTGCCATTGGCTAAATGGCATGGGTGGGTATATGTTTTGCTCAACAACTGTGTAGATAACTTGTGGGTATTATGACATGCATACTCCTTCAAATACTTCAGCTTGTACCTTCTAAAAATAATGCCATTTTTCTCTAAAACCAAGTAACATCATCACAACTAAGTAAACTGACAATAATTTATTAATATAATCTGCCACCCAGCACACATTCATATTGCTTTATTGACCCTAAAATGTCTTTTAGATGTTTTATTCATTGTAAGAGCAGGTATCATACACTGCATTTGATTATGTTCTTTCAATTCTTTTAAATCTTGAAGAGTCATTCTGTTTTTTCCCATGATGACACTAACCTTTTGAAGAGTGCATATTACATGCTAGATTTAGCTGATAGTGTCACTGCATTTTCATATATTATTCTTAAATCCTCTATGTTTGCTATTTTTGGGAATTTCTTCATAGATAATATTTATTACTTTGTATTATATCCCACAAGAAGGTTTCTAATGTCAGAGGCCTAATTATTAACAAAATTAAGTTTGATCATTTGGTAATGGTAGTGTACGCCAAGTTTTTCTTTTTAAACAAATGTGTGTGTGTGTGTGTGTGTGTGTGTGTGTGTGTGTGCATGTGTGTGTGTTAGTTGCTCAGTTGTCTCTGACTCTTTGCAACCTCATGAAATGTAGCTCACTGTACTCAACATGTCAGCAAATTTGGAAAACTCAGCAGTGGTCACAGGACTGTGAAAGGTCAGTTTTCATTCCAACCCCAAAGAAGGGCAATGCCAAAAAATGTTCAAACTAGCATATAATTCTGCTCATTTTACATGCTAGCAAGGCAATGCTCAAAATCTTTCAAGCTAGGTTTCAGTAGTATGTAAACTGAGAACTTCTAGATGTACAAGCTGAATTTGGAAAAGGCAGAGAAACCACAGATTAAATTGACAACATTTGTTGTATCATAGAGAAAACAAGGGAACTCCAGGACAACATCTACTTCTGCTTCACTGACTACGCTAAATGCTAAAGCCTTTGACTGTGTAGATCAAAACAAACTGTGGGAAATTCTGAAAGAGATGGAAATACCAGACCACCTTACTTGCCTCCTGAGAAACCAAACTTGTATGCAGGTCAAGAAGGAACAGTTAGAACCATACATGGAACAATGGACTGTTCAAATTTGGGAAAGGAGTACGTCAAGGCTGTATATTGTCACCCTGCTTATTTAACTTCTATACAGAGTACATCATGCAAAATGCTGTCTTGTATGAAGCGCAAGCTGGAATCAAGATTGCCAGGAGGAATATCAACAACCTCAGATATGCAGATGATACCACTCTCATAGCAAAAAGAGAAGAAGAACTAAAACGCCTCTTGATGAGGGTGAAAGAGGAGAGTATAAAAGCTGGCTTAAAACTCAACATTCAAAAAACTAAAATCCTGGACTCTAGTCCTATCACTTCATGGCAAATAGAAGGAGTGGAAGCAGTGACAGATTTTATTTTCTTGGGCTCCAAAATCACTGCAGATGGTAACTGCAGCCATGAAATTAAAATATGCTTGCCCCTTAGAAGAAAAGTTATGACAAACCTAGACAGCATATTAATAAGCAGAGATATCACTTTTACAGCAAACCCCTGTATAATCACAGCTATGGTTTTTCCAGTAGTCATGGATGGATATGAGAGTTGGGCCATAAAGAAGGCTGAAAATTGAAGAATTGATGCATTTGAATTGTGTTGCTGGAGAAAACTCTTGAGAGTCCCTTGAACAGCAAGTAGATCAGACCAGTCAATGTTAAAGGAAATCAACCCTGAATATTCACTGGAAAGACTGATGCTGAAGCTGAAGCTCCAATAGTTTGGTCAGCTGATGCTAAGAGCCGACTCACTGGAAAAGATACCAAAACTGGGAAAGGTTGAGGACAAGAGGAAAAGGGGCAACAAACGATGAGATGGTTGCATAGCATCACCAATTCAATGGACATAAATTTGTGCAAACTCTGGGAGATAGTGAAGGAGAGGGATGCCTGGCATGCTTCAGTCCTTGGAGTCGCAAAGAGTTGGACACAACTTAGTGAATGAGCATATTACTCCCTCTGAAATTAGTAATCAACTAGTGGGGTAGTATTTTGGAATATAATTTTCACCTAGTGGAATTAGCATCCATTGTTGAGCCCTTGCCTGAATCGATATTCCACTGGGGTTGCAGAATGTTCCCTCCCTTCTAGTTAATAAGTTTCCCACCCTTGCCATCAATGATAGACATCACAAGATCTGCATCTTCCTTTCACTTTCCTCTTCCATTCAGGTATCTTTTCCAAGTTCCTTTGCTTTTTTGTCCCTCATTACATTTTGGTCTTTCTCAGGGTTCTTTCTATAAGTTAGATCAATTTCACACAATTATGGTTGGTACCCATTCATTTCTTGAGAAAGGAAAGTTTGAAAAATGCATTTTGATATAGGAAATTTGAATAAATGGTTCTTATTTTGATTTTAATGTTTATTTCAGCATTTAGAGCAAGAGACAACTGGTCTTCAGAACTTACCAACCATAGGGTTAATACTTTGGAATATGATGGTTCTAAATGTTCAAATACATAGATTTTTAAGAATTTCTCTTGCTGACATGGTAACTTTAGAGCAGCAATTAACTTTTCTATCCACATTGTCTCACTAACAGAGCTGGAAGCCTCTCTGTCCTGATGACAGCCACACATTCAGCACTTGTGTTGGCCCAACTGAGTTCCAATAATGTATTTAAATGCCTAGTTGAAGTCTCCCTAAAGGGGTACTTTATTATTATTATTTTTTAACTTGAAAAGATTATCAAAGAGTCACACAGTTAGCTGGACTTGTAATTAAGTTTTAAAAGAAGATTAAAACTCATACCAAACCAATAGCCACATTAACAACAAAATACACTGAAGACTATTGGCTGTTAAATTCAATAAAATCTTTGCAGGAAGGTTGCTTATTCTTCTTCTTTTTTTTTTTTTCATTTTTAATTTTAAATCCCCATTTTCAGTGCCCAGAAGCCACTCCATAAATACTCATCAATGGTCAGCCTATTTTCACTAAATTAAACATGTTCATTACAATTTAGTGCTTATTCAAAGTTCAATTTCCCTTAATTTGGGGAAGTAATAACTAAAATAGGGCTATATGACTATATTTTATACAGATTTTAGATAACTACAAAGCTTAAGCAGACAGGTCATCTCACCCACCTCCAAAACTCAAGAATAATTACTTTTTCAAGGGTGAATTTAAGGTGCTATAAGTTCCCAATATGTATCCTAAAATCAAAACTAGGTTACTAGGTTCATATATATTTTAGAGATAGTACAATTTACTGTATTCTAATACTTTAAACATTTAGTTATCCAAATTACTGGATTATTTATAATATACTGTTTCCTAAACTTCTGGATAAAAGGGGGCCTTAATGTTCATTGTTATAAATGCACACAATTACAGTTAACTATTTCATACCTCACTTAATTCAATAATAATAAGTGTTAAAAAAATGGGAGTTTTTAAATTGCACTGCTTAGGATATACAGATCGACAGGAGTAAGTGGTTTGTAGGAATGTTTTCAACAATTTGACCCTTAATTAAAAGAAAACTCTATGAAAGAATATGAGTATTACTTAAAATGAGAATAAAACAGAGTATACTCATTCCATTAGCCAGTGCTCCTAGTAGCTTAACATTTATATTGTGTTGCAATTACAAACCAACTACCTAAAATTCATTTTATGGGGCACTTCTTCACAATGTACAGCATAAACCATGAAAGGTTTCATGTTTATTTTTAAAGAATAAAATCAATCAAATTATTGGATACAGTTGAAGAGCGTCTTAGTTTGCTATTGCTGCCATAATTTCTAAGTACCACAAACTGGGTCACTTAGAACAACAGTAATTTGTTGTTCGACTCCTAATGACCCCATGGACTGCAGCTTACCAGGCTTCTCCATACATGGGAGTTTCCAGGCAAGAGTTCTGGAGTGGGCTGCCATTGCCTTCTCCGTTTTAGAGGACTACTGTACTGCAAAGAGTCCAAGGTTTAGTGCTTGAATAGCTGCTCATGTGATTTACAAGCAGAAACTGTACTTGGCTGTAGATTCCTAGGAAATATGTGCCGGGACAAGGCCTAAAGAGAAGTACTGAGGTGTGAGGAGCCCACGGGTACATCTGTCAAATTTACAACTTCAGATAGAATGATTAAGTTAACCTGAAAACCAAATTATGCAAGACTAGCTGATATAAGAGTGAGACAGGACTGGGCAACTTCACTTTCACTTTTCACTTTCATGCACTGGAGAAGGAAATAGCAACCCACTCCAGTGTTCTTGCCTGGAGAATCCCAGGGATGGGGGAGCCTGGTGGACTGCTGTCTATGGGGTCGCACAGAGTTTGACATGACTGAAGCGATTTAGCAGCAGCAGCACCAGCTGCTGAGATAAATCTGAAAATTTAAAGAGGAAGTAACTTGACCTACAAAACATTAAAGCATATTATAAAACTAAAATAATTAAAACAAAATAATATTATATACAAATCAACAGCAATGGAAAAGAATTTATACTTCTTTAATATACATTAATTCTAAAATATAAGAACTCAATATGAAATAAAATACAGTTTGCAAAACAAGGATTCAGTAAATTATGTTTTCCAGGCACTGAGTTCAAAACTATTAATAACAATTTTAAAACAATTTAGTGGACCATAGTCGCTTTTTTAAAAAATTGAAATAGAATAGAATTAAATGGAATGGTATGGGACAGAATAGAACATATTAGAATTCATCACAAATATTAAGGATGAAAATTACTCTTGAGACTTTTGTTTCACTTATAGGTCTATGTGCAAACACATATGTATGTCATGTGTGTTCTAGACTGTCATGTGAAATGTAATTTTTAATGTGAGGTTGTGATTTTTAAAATATGAACCATGGTTTCACTATTTATCTTATCATTATTTGTAATGGTGGTAATTATATGCTCCATAAGCCAAACAAATGAAGCAACCTATGATAGATGTATGTTTTCATTTGAATACTTTTTAATGGAATAGGGAAAATACATTCTATATGTAAGAAAATCTGAACAAAAGTTAATTCAGATTTATAACTTGTCAGGAGGGAAAAATTATTAGAAGGAAAATTACAACACCATTAGCAGTTTTCTCTAGATTGGGAAATTATGGGCAATTTTAACTCTCTTCTTCATGTTTCAGTTTGCCCATACAGCTTTAATAAGAGTATATTTTATAATTACCAAAGTCAAGTCAGTTAGTCTTTCAGATGACTCCTTCCATGTTGCTTTAGTCCTGGTTCTCTAGGAATTTCCCTCAATGAGGAAGATCTCAAGGTATTCTAAACTATTCTTTTAATTACAATTATGCATTCCTTTATAGTCACTCTCTTTTGTCTTTCCATGTTTGTTTTTGTTTTTTTCTTAATGTAAACCTTGGACAGGGTATGCACTTCATTTTTTGTTTTGTTTTGTTAAATTTTCCTTACTTTATTGTGTTGGTTTTGCCATACAATGCACTTCAATATTCTATTTTATTACCTATCTCACCCACTAAGAACCAGAACGTAAAGAACTAACCCAGACCTGCTAATCTAATAGCCTCCTTCAGTTCAGTTCAGTACTGTCTCTCTTTTTTTAATATATTGTCTAGGTTGGTCATAGCTTTTCTTCCAAGGAGCAAGTCTTTTGATTTCATGGCTGCTGTCACTATCTGAAGTGATTTTGGAGCCAAATAAGATAAAGTCTGTCACTGTTTCCATTGTTTCCCCATCTATTTGAAGTGATGAGATCAGATGCCATTATCTTACTCTTTTGAATGCTGAGTTTTAAACCAGCTTTTTCACTCTCCTCTTTTACTTTCATTAAGAGGCTCTTTAGTTCTTCTTTGCTTTCTGCCATAAGGGTGGTGTCATCTGCATGTCTGAGGTTGTTGATATTTCACCCCACAATCTTGCACTGAGAACCTCATGAACAGTATGAAAAGGCAAAAAAATAGCCTCCTTAAACATGAATTAATGAGGTAATACTCTAAAAGATAACAAAGAATTCTAAGTAAATTTAAATGTCATCCCTTTGTGTTAGGGTAAGACATTTTGATAGCTTTTTTTATTGTGCATGACCGTGACAGATATTAGGAAGTCCCACTCAAATATTCCTTTAGGGAAGGACTTGCTGCTTTGCCCAGGCCCATGCCCTTTCTGACAAAGTTTTGTCTAGTTAAAGCTATGGTTTTTCCAGTAGTCATGTATGGATGTGAGAGTTGGACTATAAAGAAAGCTGAGTGTGGAAGAAATGATGCTTTTGAACTGTGGTGTTGGAGGAGACTCTTGAGAGTCCCTTGGACTGCAAGGAAATCAAACCAGTCCATTCTAAATGAAATCAGTCATGAATATTCATTGGAAAGGCTGATGGTGAAGCTGAAACTCCAATATTTTGGCCACCTGATGCGAAGAACTGACTATTTGGAAAAGACCCTGATGCTGGGAAACACTGAAGGCAGGAGAAGAGGATGACAGAAGGCGAGACTGTTGGATGGCATCATTGACTCAATGGACATGGGTCTGAGCAAGCTCCGGGAGTTGGTGATGGACAGGGAAGCCTGGCTTGCTGCAGGCCATGGAGTCACAAAGAATCAGACATGACTGACCGAATGAACTGAAATGAACTGACTTGATGCCCTTTCCTGAAACTGACCCACATACACTGACTGACTCAGGTGAGAGTATGAAGACCTCACCCTCTCAGCCTGATTCAGGATGATTCTGAAGAATCATTCCAGGTCCAGAGCCTAGACCTATGGGTTGGACCTGTGCTGCAATCTGACCTTTTCCTTTACTAGTCTTCCTGCCTTCCCCTCCATTCCCCAAGGCTCAACTTGAAGAGCATATTTTCATAAACCGCCTACAAGGGAAACTGTATCTCTGAATCAGAACAAAGTCAAGCACAATGAATTACTGCTATTCTGGACACAAGAAGGCTAATGGTATCTTGGATATATTTTGAATTTTATTACATCATAAACTGATAAATAAAAAAGTGTAAAATTAGAGGTATAGATACATTAACAGGAAAGCATTCAAAACCAAACTTATCTTAAAACATTACAAAATTTACTTTGAACCGTTACTCATCAACGGTTATAGGTTTATAATTTTATAAAACCATAATCAGTACATGTGAGAATTATGATAACAACCTATTTTGCAATATTTTAACAAAATATCTTTTTAAAAACTATTTTTGTTAGGTATCAAACTTTGGAGTGTTAATGACATGATTGACACATTGAATGTTTTACTTTGCTACCTTTGCTTGACTGCAGTCAAGTAGCTGAATCTGACCCGTGTGTTCCCTTGCTCTCTTCCATGTACAGCAGTCATGTACGTTTAGCAAACTAAACCTTGATTTTGACATGTTTCACAGTGCTTCTAATGATGCTGAATGATAAGAAAGCAGCTCTTGAAATTTGTTCTAACTCAACATGCTAGTCTTTGAATTGAAGCTCTTTGCTGCCCTCTGCAGATAACTAGAGATGAAAATCCAAAGTCCTTAATTAGCAAATACTTTCTCAAGAGTTATGATACTTTTGTTCTGAACACTTACTAGAAAAATAGACTAAACAGAGGGTAATTCAATTAAATGGGAATTAAAATTCTTCCCATAATCTTTTGTATAATATCATATCATTCCTTCATTTGCTTTTTAAAAATAATTGTAACTCCAAATTAAAGCTACATATTTGAAAACAACATGGTAAGACAAAATGAAAACATAACACATGGACATACACACACATATATTCACACATTATGAATTAATAATTTCTATCTTTCATTTTATATATATATATAAAATATAAAACAGAGTATATATATTAGTCACATTCAAAAAGAAACATAAATTACAGTAGAAAAAGTCCTCTGATTAAAATCTTAAGATACGTATTCTTATTCTATACACTTAATTTTGAGAGAAGTTTTAGATTCACAGAAAAATTGAGTAGACAATAGAGAGACTTCCCTTATATCCCCTGCATCCACAACATACATATATATATATATATATATATATATATATATATATATAAATTCAGGTCAGTTCAGTCTCTCAGCCGTGTCTGACTCTTTATGACCCCATGAACTGCAGCACGCCAGGCCTCCCTGTCCATCAACAACTCTTGGAGCCTACTCAAACTCATGTCCATTGAGTCGGTGATGCCATCTAACCATCTCATCCTCTGTCGTTTTCTTCTCCTCCTGCCCTCAATCTTTCCCAGCATCAGGGTCTTTTCAAATGAGTCAGCTCTTCACATCAGGTGGCCAAAGTATTGGAGTTTCAGCTTCAACATCAGTCTTTCCAATGAACACCCACAACTGATCTTTAGGATGGACTGGTTGGATCTTTGTTCAGTCCAAGGGACTCTTAAGAATCTTCTCCAACACCACAGTTCAAAAGCATCAATTCTTCGGTGCTCAGCCTTCTTTATAGTCCAACTCTCACATCCATACATGACTACTGGAAAAACCATAGCTTTAACTAGATGGATCTTTGTTGGTAAAGTAATATCTCTCTTTTTCAATATGCTGTCTAGGTTGGTCATAAGTTTCCTTCCAAAGAGTAAGTGTCTTTTAATTTCACGGCTGCAATCACCATCTGCAGTGATTTGGGAGCCCAAAAAGATAAAGTCAGCCACTGTTTCCACTGTTTCCCATCTATCTGCCATGAACTGATGAGACCAGATGCCATGATCTTGGTTTTCTCAATGTTGAGCTTTAAGCCAACTTTTTCACTCTGCTCTTTCACTTTCATCAAGAGCATCTTTAGTGCTTCTTCACGTTCTGCCATAAGGGTGGTATCATCTGCATATCTGAGGTTATTGATATTTCTCCCACAATCTTGATTCCAGCTTGTGCTTCTTCCAGCCCAGCACTTCTCACGATGTACTCTGCATATAAGTTAAATAAGTAGGGTGATGATATACAGCGTTGACGTACTCCTTTTCCTATTTGGATCCAGTCTGTTGTTCCATGTCCAGTTCTAACTGTTGCTTCCTTACCTGCATATAGGTTTCTCAAGAGGCAGATCAGGTGGTCTGGTATTCCCATCTCTCTGAGAATTGTCCAGTTTGTGGGGATCCACACAGTCAAAGGCTTTGGCATAGTCAATAAAGCAGAAATAGATGCTTTTCTGGAGTTCTCTTACTTTTTCAATGATCCAGCAGATGTTGGCAATCTGATCTCTGGTTCCTCAGCCTTGTCTAAAACTAGCTTGAACATCTGAAAGTTCACAGTTCATGTATTGCTGAAGCCTGGCTTGGAGGCTTTTGAGCATCACTTTACTTGCGTGTGAGATGAGTGCAATTGTGCAGTAGTTTGAGCATTGTTTGGCATTGCCTTTCTTTGGAATTGGAATGAAAACTGACTTTTTCCCATCCTGTGGCCACTGCTGAGTTTTCCAAATATGCTGACATATTGAGTTCAGCACTTTCACAGCATCACCTTTTAGGATTGAAATAGCTCAACTGGAATTCCATCACCTCCGCTAGCTCTGTTCATAGTGATGCTTCCTAAGGCCCACTTGACTTCACACTCCAGGATGTCTGGCTCTAGGTGAGTGATCACACCACCATGGTTATCTGGGTCATTAAGATGTTTTTAGAATAGTTCTTCTGTGTATTCTTGCCACCTTTTCTTAATATCTTCTGCTTCTGTTAGGGCCATAATGTTTCTGTTTAAAATACCAACCTCATTTTATACCTGCTTCATATGTATCCTATGCTATTTTTGAAATCTTAATTCATTC
This sequence comes from Antilocapra americana, assembly GCA_007570785.1. Lineage (NCBI taxonomy): Eukaryota > Metazoa > Chordata > Mammalia > Artiodactyla > Antilocapridae > Antilocapra > Antilocapra americana. The sequence continues at coordinate 1,983,974 of ML660214.1, forward strand.
TACTGCATTCTCTGCTAATTTCTGCATCAGTATTACTTTGTTTTGAGTGTTGCGAAATTGTGATACATTTTATTTTAATTGTGAGCAGGGTAAATTTCTCTGTGTTTTTCATATTTTACCATCTAATCTGATAATTTCACTTTTTCATGAAAAACTTATTTTGTTACCTTTCCATACAAATTATTTTTTACCTTTGAGTTGTACAATGTTAAATGTATAGAGTAGTTTGATAGAGTTGACCTATTTCCACTGCTTGGGTCTTCATATATATATATATATATACATATATATGTATATATATATGTAGGTATATATTGAGAGAGAGAGAGAGTTACACTACATAATAGATATAAAGAAATTTGGCCAAATATATATCAGTTACTATTTTGTATAACCCTCTGTCCACTTTGAGGACTCAATCTGCAGAAGGCAACTATCTATATACAAGGTTGCAGCATTGCTACTATTAATACATTATTTAAAAATATTTTCACTTGTCTTTTCCAATATTTATGCCTTTTGTTTTATTATCTTGTTTCGTTCCCTGTCTAACTACATTCTTTATCATTTCCATGTCAGTGTTAAACGGACTTGGTTTGCTTCTCTAACTTTTGACTTTATTGGAACTCTTTTTGTATAAATATACAGAATATGTTTATCATCTTTTAATATTTCATGTTTTAATTTATAATTAGTACCTATAATAAGCATTATTTTATATTTATATAATTAATAGAATATATCAATTAAATATATATAATAACCATATTGCTATAATATATTATATATCTCTGTAATATATGGCATATTTATACATTGATATATCTGTATTTTGTATTAATACGTTTATATTATATATATGATACACTAATATATCTAGTGATATATATTAATATTAATCTTTCATGTATTAATAATATAGAATGAGACCATCTCTATTTAATGTATTAAACCATGCACATATGCTGTATTATCTTTTTTCTTTTTTTGCCTTTTTTGCCATAGCACTTACCACCATCTGACACAATACTTTAAATTTCACTTCATTATCTGTCATCTCTTTCTCACAGCTAGTATAAATTCCATGAGGTCATGATTTTCTTCTATTTTGTTCACTGTTGTATGTCAAGAATTTAAAATAGTACCTGGTACATATTCGATGCTCAACAAATACTTACTGAATAAATGAAAACAATGCTGTATTTATAAAGGTGAATTGAAAAATACATAAACTCTGCCTTTGTAGAGTTTACAATATAAGGAGGGGATAGATGAAAAACAGATAAAGATATATGCTACTATAAATGTAGAAAATATACAGGAGGAAACTGGAATACTACAGTAATGAAGTTTAGGGGATGAGATGGACTTGTACTTTACAGGATGATTAGGAAATGCCTTTAGACCCTTAGATAAGAAATAGACAGATGGAGTCCAGGAAACTATAAAAAGGTTGGTGAGTGGCTGAAGAATTATTTAGAGATAAGAAGGGAACAAATCAGCCTTATGTGACAGAATGAGGAGTTTAGATCGTATTTAAAGAGGAACTGGTAGGCACTGAACATTTTTAATCAGGGGCATGGGTGGATTGGTTTTATATTTTAAAAAGTTCTCTTTCTGCTTTGTAAAGTCTGTACTGGGGGAGAAGGGAAAAGAGAAGAAATGGCAAGACCAGTTAGTAAGCTCTGGCAGTATTCTAGGCAAGTAATAGTAATTGCCTGGCATAAAATGAGAATATAAAAAGATTTGAAATATACTTGGAATATAGAATCTACAGAACTTAGTGAATGACTGGATATGGGAGATGGGGGAGATGTCGGAGTTAAAGATGCCTCTCAGGTTGCTAGATAAACAAAAGGGTATATAATAATGTAATTTACCAAGGCAGGAAAAACTGCAGAAGTCAGCTCTTAGACATTAAACTATCCTTGCTTTCAGGAAATCAATCCTGCATAACTGTGACACTTTATTGTTTGATTCTTAGGCTTATTTTTTTCAGTTGAATTTATAATAAAAACTTCTTCTACTCAGACATTACTCATGAAAGCTGGGTTACAATATGGTTTATGAGAGTGGTACAATATGGTCCTCCTCTGAAGACCTTGGTAGTACAAATCTGAGAAAGATACATATACTATGAGGACCTTATGGTCCAGTGACTCCAAAATCTTCAACCAGGATGGAAGGTTGTTAGGGAGACAAATTCCTGAGTACTCACATACCAAGAGCTTCTGGTTTGGTTAGGAGAATAGGTATTTACCATTCTTCGAGAAACACTATTCAATTCAGGAAAAACATATCCATCTTAAACATTAATTCCTTATTAAGTTTACAACACTTCAAAGTTGATAAGCATAATTACTATTTTCAGATATCTTTATATTCTACATAATAAAGACCAAATTTCTTAGCCTGCATTCATTTTACTTTATAAAGTTTCCACCTAGCTTTTCTCTGGTTATGATTCATGCTCTCTAAACCCCTGCTACTTAAAGTGTGGCTAATGAATTGGCAGCACTGACATTACAAGAGAACTTATAAAAAATAGGATTTTAGGTTCATTCCAGACCTACTGAATCAGAGTTTGCTTTTTAACAAGATCCACAGGTAATCATATGCATATTAAAACCTCAGAGGTGCTGCTCTTAAGGACAAGCCGTTTCCCTTCTATGATGAGTCTCAGTTCTTGTGCCTTTACATATACTGCTCCCTGTACCTGAAATTCCATTTATTCTAACTCAAGATGTCTAAATTCTCCTTGTTATTGTACATTTATTACTAAATATGTAGATTTTTTGCACAACCATTATGAATTGGATTTTCTCTTTGTATCTGACCTGGTTGAGTTTGTTATGTAAGAAATTTTTGAGCTTTTTAGCATTTATTTTTAACTTAATTACTATTTCATTTGTCTCATGAATTTTACTGTATTGCCTCTAGTTTTCCCACTACATAATCACATAATTGGCACACAGGATAAAACATCCCATCTTCCCTCCTAAACTTCCTTACTTTTTTTTTTTTGCTGTTATTTTCACTTTCTACCTTATGAGATAGTCATTTCTACAGATGTCTTATCTTTGCCTCTTGTTGTTGTTTTAGGTGCTAAGTTCTGCCCATTTCTTTTGTGTCCCCATGGACTGCCACCTGCCTGGCTCCTCTGTCCATGGAGTTCTCCAGGCAAGAATACTGGAGTGGGTTGCCATTCCCTTCTCCGGGAGATCTTGATGCAGGGATTAAACCCATATGTCCTGCACTGGCAGGAGGATTCTTTACCACTGAGCCACCAGGGAAGTCCATCTGAAGTAAAGGTTCCTATCTGCATAGTGTTTATATTCTCCATAACACTGTGCCTTGCACAAACACAAAGCTGAATAAACACTAGTTGACTGAGTGAGTGAATGAACAAGCAACATACACATATAGTCCAATTAATCTAAGATTACCAGCTCTGATCTAGGCAGTCTTTGAATCAATGTCAAGGCTCCCCAAGGACAAGTGTTCCCAGGAAGACTTAATTTCACTGGAGAGGCCATATACCAAGGTAGCATGGCTAGAACACACTTGTATTCTGTGTCCCAAAATGTTTCATCATGATGGTTACTATATTTCTGCCAGAAAGGAAAGAAACAAAATGTGAGGCAAAATGTGCAAAGCAATTAGAACAAATATGCCTTTAGAAAATAACTTGCCCAACATTCTTCAGCCAATAAGTACGGGATACAATATTTATGAGTTTTCCCAAATATGTGTCATTTATCATGCTAATAAAGCCTACCATTCTGTGGCTCTGACAAGCGTTATTTACTTCAAAGTTGAAGAAGGAAATAATATTCAGAGTTTCTTAGCTTTAATGTTCTGTCTTTTCTTTTCTTTTAGGAAAGAAACAAAACTGTGTTATTCTTGCTCTTCTTCTGCCAATGGTGTGTTTATCTTTAATCTAGTAAATCAGCTGTTTAGTGCCCTATGTCTATAGTCTAAAATGTTACTAAATTTCATAATATGTACTGAAAGAGAATGAGAAAAATAGTGAATTCTAAAGCAGTACCATCTTCTATTAAATACCATACTTTACAAGCCTCACAATTTTATTAAGGCTCAAAACATTATAGAAAATGAATATAAATATGGGCAGTAGCAACAGAATATGAACAAGATGTCTCTAAAGCTTGGTACTAAAAATTTTACAGAACAGGATGACCTGTGCTTGCAAAAATGCCCCAGCATTAGTTTGATGCTTTTTTGTGACTATCTTAAAATTCTGAACAACCTTATCTTTGAATTTCTGTCTTTTTTTTTTAAATTTTCTTTACCTTATTGTGTTGGTTTTGCCATACATTGACATGAATCTGCCATGGGTATACATATGTTCCCCTTCCAGAACCCCCCTCCCTCCTCCCTCCTGATTCCTTCTCTCTGGGTCATCCCGGTGCACCAGCCCTGAGCATCAACCCTGGGCTGGCGATTGATTTCACATATGATAATTAACATGTTTCAATACCATTCTCCCATATCATCCCACCCTTGCCCTCTTCCACAGAGTCCACGAGTCTGTTCTATGCATCTGCGTTTCTTTTGCTGTCTCGCATACAGGGTTCTCATTACCATCTTTCTAAATTCCATATATATGCGTTAGTATACTGTATTGTTGTTTTTCCTTCTGGCTTATTTCATTCTATATAATAGGCCTCAGTTTTTTTTTTTATTAGTTTTGCCATACAATGACATGATATCACCATGGGTTTACATATGCTCCCCCTCCAGGACCCCCCTCCTTCCTCCCTCCCCCCGGGAAATCTCCTTGCACCAGCCCCGAGCATCAATCCTGGGCTGGCGATTAATTACACAAAGCGGATCCTACATGACCCACCTCCCAGAATATTGGAAATAAAAGCATGAATAAACAAATGGGACCTAATTAAAATTAAAAGCTTCTGTACAACAAAGGAAACTATAAGCAAGGTGAAAAGACAGCCTTCAGAATGGGAGAAAATAATAGCCAATGAAGCAATGGACAAACAATTAATCTCAAAAATATACAAGCAACTCCTACAGCTCCATTCTAGGAAAATAAACGACCCAATCAAAAAGTGGGCCAAAGAACTTAACAGACATTTCTCCAAAGACATAAAAATGGCTAACAAACACATGAAAAGATGCTCAACATCACTCATTATCAGAGAAATGCAAATCAAAACCACAATGAGATATCACTTTATACCACTCAGAATGGCTGCAATCCAAAAATCTACAAGTAATAAATGCTGGAGAGGATGTGGAGAAAAGGGAACTCTCTCACACTGTTGGTGGGATTGCAAACTAGTACAGCCACTATGGAAAACAGTGTGGAGGTTCCTTAAAAAACTGCAAATAGACCTGCCATATGACCCAGCAATCCCACTGCTGGGCATATACACGGAGGAAACCAGAATTGAAAGAGCCACGTGTACCCCAGTGTTTATCCCTGCTTTGTTTACCATAGCCAGGACATGGAAGCAACCTAGATGCCCATCAATTGACGAATGGATAAGAAAGCTGTGGTACATATACACAATGGAATATTACTCAGCATTAAAAAAAAAATTATTTGAATCAGTTCTACTCAGATGGACGAAACTGGAGCCCATTATTCAGAGTGAAGTAAGCCAGAAGCAAAAACAACAATACAGCATATTAACGCATATATATGGAATTTAGAAAGACGGTAACGAGAACCCAGCATGCGAGACAGCAAAAGGAACGCAGATGTATAGAACAGACTTGTGCACTCTGTGGATGAGGGAAAGGGTGGGATGATATGGGAGCATGGCATTGAAACATGTGAATTTCTGTCTTATAATTGAAGTCTGGTGGGATATTAGAAAAGGGGCATGAGTCATTGCATGTCTGTGTCTGTCACCTATTTCTTACTGTCCTACTCACATGAGTCTCATGATGCCCACGAGCACAGAATTCCAGAGATCCTTCAGGGTAGGGATCCAAAGTGAGATGATATAGCAAATGTGTTATACCCATGGCTGAGTAAATAAGGGTGTTGACAGCCCAGACAGGTCATGCTTTCCATGTGAACCAAATTGGCTTTGAATACAGAAAGAAGGCAGTGGTGTTCTAAGAATTGGATCAAGGAACATTATTATGGCCTTTCTTACTTGGGCTACTTTCATTTAGCAGCCAGTCACTTATGTTGAAAATTATATAAAAGAAAAGGGAAAAATAGAGCCACCTACAGTTCTTTTTTTTTTTCTTTCAATTTTTCCTTGTTAAAAAGCCAAAGAATGTGTATACGTCAAGGAGTGAAATCCAGGCAGTTGCAAATTTTGTACAACATTTCACTGTTCTGATAGGAATGAAATACATATGCACGTAGAAGCTACAGGATATGAATTATGTAATTTCAGTTATTCTGTATATAAGTTAAGTGGTCCTTTATTTGCATTTAAAACTGGTACTGCATAATGTAAGAGTGAATGTAAAACTCATGTGAACAATTAAAAATTTTAATTTAGAGCAACACTAACTAGCAAATTTAAAAAACACTGTAGCAAGTCAAAAGAGGGACTTGGAAGAAAACAAAAAGTATACATATTTAGCGTGTTTAACAATACATTTTTCTCTGCTCTGGGAACAAGAGTCCCTCAATTTCATTTTGCAGTGGTCCAAGGGTGGTATGACTAATGTATTTACCAGAGGGGTGTGAGTGTGTGTGTGTGTGTGGGTGTGTGGGTGGGTGTGTGTGTGTCACAGCCTTCTCAGAAATAAAATGGTTATATTTTTTAGAGTTTTCATTATATCAGACAGAGCCATTCTTTAGAGTATTGCGAACTGGCTCTGTTTCTGTGTATGCTGGGTTGGGAGATAAAATGAGAAAGGACTCTTACAGTCATCAAAAATGAGACTCAGTCCTTAACTGATCAAGTGAATTTTTTTTTTCCTTAGAAACCTATATTCTACATAGCACACTTATGCTAAAAGAGGTCATTTCTTTCTTTTTTCCTCCTACTCTTTTTTAAATTTATGTTCCATAAAGGTCATTACAGAGTATTGAGAAGAGTTCTCTATGCTACATAGTAGGTTCTTATTAGTTAACTATTTCATATTTACTTGGGTGTATATTGTCAATCCCAGGCTCCCAATATCCCTCCCTCCTCCCCAGCTTTCCCCTCAGTAACCATAGTTTGTTTTCTACATCTGTGACTCTATATTTCAAAAATCAGTTTACTTTATCATTTTTTAGATTCCACGTATAAGCAATACATGATAATTGTCTTTCTCTGACTTCACTCAGTATGACAATCTCTAGGTCTATCCATGTTGCTGCAAATGGCAGTATTTTGTTCTTTTTATGGGTGAGTAATATTCCATTGTATATATTTACCACAGCTTCTTTATGCATTCCTCTGTCAAAGGACATTTAGGTTGCTTCTATGTCTTTATTATTGTAAACAGGGCCACAGTGAACACTGGGGTGCATGTATCATTTCAAATTATGGGGTTTTTTCCTACATATATGTAAAGGAGTGGGACTTCAGGATCATATGGTCACTCTATTTTTAATGTTTTAAGGAACCCCATACTGTTCTCCATAGTGGCTGTACCAATTTACGTTCCCACAAAAGTGTAGGAGGGTTCTCTTTTATCCACACCCTCTCTAGCACTAATGGTTTGTAAATTTTTTGATGATGACCAGGCTGAGGTCAGAGTGAGCTAAGGAAGTAATTTCTTAAGTGATATTCAGATGGTTGGAAAGTTGAAATGACCTCGGCAAGTGAACCATTTATCCTTTTCTATCCTTGTCTATTGACAAGATAGGCGTCAAATGTATTTATCACCTCTTTATTACTGAAAAAATGTTGAATATCAAAAAGGGGCAATAATTTTCTAGAGGATCCTGATTTTACTTGTTTCACTTTAGCTTTGTAAGAAGCTATAGTTATTATTTTTCTTATTAATGCTTCAATCCAATTAAATGCCAACCAAAATGGAATACTCAGATGTTTTTATTTACTCCTTTTTTTTTTTTTTAAAGTTTAGTGCTCAATCAGGAAATGTCAATTTTGTGACTTTTCAACTTGTCAGAACTAGTTTTATTTTTCAGTGGTTATTCTCATAAGCAGCCATAAAATATAACAATTGTTTCAGAACAGATATGAATTTTAATGTATTCACTGGGTGTTTTAAAAGATAAAGAGCAAATTCCAATAGAAATAGATTGAATTATATATGTAAGTTGTATTGATTACTCTGGAATCAGAAGCTTCTCTTATGCTCCAGCAGTTAAATTCCTTCACTACATTCAGTCTAGCTTAAAGACTTTTGTTCTTCTTGGGTGTCCTATACATTTAATATTTTCTTTCATAATAAAAATTATATATTTTAAAGATAAAGTTGACATCTAGCTTTTGGATGTCTGAATGAAATATTTCTTGGACATGAGTGAGTGGAAATGAACCATATTTCTCTTATGTCCTCAGCCTGAAGACTACTTTACAGAAGACAAAATAAAAATCCTGCACACTACAGGATTAACTATTTGCTACAGTAAAGATTACGAGAATTAATAGAAAAAATCAAATGCCTTTTAATGGGACATCAATAAAAATATCATATTATCAACTTGTGCTATTAACAAAAATGAAGATGTTATAACATATTTTAATGAGATATGCCTAAAGTTCATCTAGGAGGATCTCCTAGTGGATAAGTAAAATGGAGTCAAATGATTGAAGGCCGTTGGACCTAATGGGCTTCCCTGATAGCTCAGTTGGTAAAGAATCCGCCTGCAATGCAGGAGACCCCAGGTTGATTCCCGAGTTGGGAAGGTCCCCTGGAGAAGGGATAGGCTACCTCTCCAGTACTCTGGCCTGAAGAATTCCATGGACTATATTATATAGTCCATGGTTTACAAAGAGTTGAACAGACTAAGAGCCTTGCACTTTCACTTTCATTGGACCTAATGACCTCTTTTAACCCCGTGTTTTATTTTATGACTCTATTACCACTTTCACTGAAAGAATAATTAACAACAACCGAGAATCTGATTACTGACAATGTTCTGAATGGGCAAGAGACAAGATATGCTCACCTAGCAATTAGCAACAATGTGGCCAGATGATCTGCATCAACTAACTATCAACACATTTAAGCAGATACCACTGACTAATGTGATGGTAATGAAAGCATCTCTTACAAATGAAAATCAGACTTACACATTCCCTGACATCTGTGATGTTCATTTCATCAACTGAGCTTTTACTGACAATTAACTGTGTTTTTCACATGCTGAATGCTGCTCACTTGTTATAAGGTAACAGGCCATATTTCCAAAAAGCCAGAAAATGCAGGAGTAAAGCACACAAAACACTGAAAGATAAATAAAATACTCATGGTGAAAGTGATGTTAAAATTTTGTTTTTTGGAATTAAAAGCAAACAATTTGTAATTATGTCTATTTTGAAAATGCAAAAGTGATTCAATTCACAACTTAAACTCTAATGAGACAAGTCTATTCTTCCTCCTTCCCTTCCTGCTCCCTGGTTTGACTGCTGGACCTGAAATACGGGGTCTGCTGCCTTGTCGAAGAGTAACAGAGTGTCACATCCTAACCCTTCAGGCCTCAGCTCTGGCCATTCACAGTGTTGAACATTTTCCCCTTAAGAGCTCTATCTATAAAAAGCATACCAAATTAGCATCTACGTCCTCAACCAGTACCAGCATGTGACCAACTTTTTAATATGCAAAAGATCAAAGAATGATATTGAAAAATTTATAAAAATATTTTTGTCACATTTTCCTTACTTTTAAAAATATTTAATGAAGTAATACATGTACAAAGTTTAAAAAAGAAATCAAATGGCACCTGCCTTCTATGGGTTCAATCACCTAAAATGATTTTTAACTTACAGTCTTTACCTCATATTTTTCAATATTCTAACCCTATTTGCTTACTCTAAGACATTATCTAGTGTCTGTTTTTTACGCAAATGTGTCTTCATAATGTCATCCTATTTTCATGGCAACGACATTTACTTTCTCTTGTATTCTTGATATAAAGGAAGCATCATTTTTAGTCAATAATCAATGTTTACATCATTATGACTACTGTTCAGTTTAAAGACAAGCAAAGTGTTTTTACAGTTACTTTTTCATTGACCTGTCACTATTTTTTTTTAATATGCATTATTTTCTCTAACCCAATCTTTATTTTTTTTCCCCCTCAAGTTTCATCAGCTATGGTATGTTCCTATAGAAAATTTTTTACTCCAAAGTCCTATCACATTTGATGGATTCTTTTCCTCCCATTTTCCCAGAACTTTTACTTCCTCTTCCTGCTTGAGCAGGTACCTGTCACACTCTAGACTAGCTGCCTTCTTGCACTTCATTTTGCTACTTGCCAGAAAACTGATTTTTGACTGACTCACCAATTAAGTGAGTTTGGTATTAATGTCAGATCTGACTGTGCCTGAAATAAGAACTCAGTGAAATGAGACTGTAAAGACTATAAGCTTAAGAAAGTAGGTCAAAGTAATTTCTCATAAGAAGACAGAAGATATCTAATCACTCAATCACCACCAAATACAGAGCCTCACATTTTTAGGAAAATCATAATCAACACTCACATCAAGTCTGGTTCTGCTCAGTGATGCAAGTTCCTGGAGTCAACTGAACTAAATTTCTCTCTTTTTAAACTGAAATCTCAGAACTCATTTGGCTGTCTGGGTCAGCCAGATGTAAAGTGAATTCTTAAGCCTGGATAGGAATTTCAGAATGAGGACTCTGAAAGACACAGCAGTGCTGCCATTTGCATAGATTCCCTCTCTTGTCCTTTTCACTAGTCTGTCCATTATAACTTTTGTAGCGATTTACACAATGAGCCTGATGTTAAACAAAACAACATGTTCTTCAATAGACACTGCTGTTCCCACTGAACTTCTCATTTGCTTGTCACCCTGACAATATGACAGGGTACCTGTATTTTTATTATAATATTGACTCCAATGCAACGGGAAAGAAGAGTGAAAATGTTTTATCATACTTTGCTTTCTTTGCTAAATATCTGTTGTTTACAAAACAAGACATAAAACAGATTTTACATTTTATGTTTTACATAAAACAAGTTTTACTGTCTTAAATACAGAAAGTAAAAAGTTTAAATTAATAAATATTTAATTAAATATCCAGAAAATATAACACTAGTTATGATATTAAGTGAATTATTTAATAAATTATCAACTTTAAATACAAATTTCATTCAATTTGAAATACTGTGTAAAAGTTAGATGATTTCCCTTCACAAGAATTTCCAAATATGCACACTGATTCCAACAACAGTAACAATATTGATAGTAGCTACATGTTGGGGGTGATGGCTTTCTAGCTATTTTGAAAAACTTCCAACATAAGAAAGCCTGAAAGGACTGGTGCACCAATGACCCAGAGAGATGGAATTGGGAGGGAGGTGGGAGGGGGGTTCTGGAAGGGGAACACATGTATACCCATGGCGGATTCATGTCAATGTATGACAAAACCAACATGATAATGTAAAGAAAAAATAAATAAATAAAATTTTTAAAAAAAGTAAAATTAAAAAAAAAAAAGAGAAAGCCTGAAAGAACTGTGCAAAGAATATTTGTATACTTTCTACTATACACTTGCTAACCTCTTAAGAGGCTTCCCTGGTGGCTCAGTGGTAAAGAATCTGCCTGCCATGCAGGAGATTTGGGTTCAATCTCTGGGTCAGGAATAACCCCTGGAGGAGGAAATGGCAACTTACTTCAGTATTTTTGCTGAGAGAATCCCATTGACAAAGGAGCCTGGCAGGCTACAGTCCATGGAGTTGCAAGAGTCGAGAATGATCTAGCAGCTAAACAACAATAACAACAACTGCTTAAGAACATTTAAAGCTCTTTATAAGCTCGGTTATTATTACAGTAATTATTTAAGGTAGTCCAATTTGCATCATCAATTTACAGTTGAGGTGTCTGAGGGCACCCTTTGTTTCGAGTCATAGAGTTGGTAAATGGTTGGCCTGGGATTCAAACCCAGAGATTGCCCAAGAACCAATGCTTAACAAGTAATCATTCTTCTTTTAAATAAGTTATATAGAGAAATCGTTTATAAATTATTTTACATCAAATTATATTTAGTGTAGGGATGCTTTAATATGGTTTAGGATGTGAAATCTCTGAATGTAACAGTGTTTAGAAAGCTTTTTAAAAGACGTTTGGCAAATAGATGGCATGTCAAAATAGATGTCTTTGGCAGTGCAGCCAGAGCAGAGATGAGGAAGTTAAGCAAGGTATACAAAGATCTTGGACTCATTCCTACATCTAGAAAAGATGGAAGGGGAAAGTGAAAGTTTCTCTCACATGCTAATTTATCTGCTAATCTATGGAATAACATATCACTAATTCATAAGCTAGGCTTCTCAAGTGGCTCAGCAGTTAAAAAAACAAAAAAAAAAGCAAGCCCATCTGTCAAGTAGGAGATGTGGGTTCGATTCCTGGCTTGGGAAGGTTCCCTGGAGAAGGAAATGGCAATTCATTCCAGTATTCTTGCCTAGGAAATTCCACAGACAGAGAAATCTGGCAGGCTGCAGTCAATGGGATCACCAAGAGTCAGACACAACTTAGCGACTAAACAACAATTCTTAAGTTACAGAATCATGAGTCTTGTTTTTTGATTAACAGACAAGAAACTGATATTCCTGACTCAAGCATGATTTCAGTGTTTCTCACCTGTGGCTGTTGATGTCAGGATTACTAAGTACATTCCCACAGTGCACTGGCACAGCAAGAAACTCTCTTGTCCAGATTCAGGCAACTAAGTCTCACTCTCAGCTTTACCTTTAGTCAATCTTGCTTAAAGTTTTTTTGATCATGAGTTCCTCTATTATATTTTTCAGTTCTAATATTCTATGATTCATTTTTGTATCATATATGAACAGACCAATTATAAGATAGGATAACATTTGTAATCAGTTTTCTTTTTTTCATTTAGCCTAGCTCTGTAGTTTCAAATGAAGAGTAAAGCAGTATTAATTTGTAGTGTTGAGTCTGAAACTTTGTCAAGTTATCTGTCGACAAAGAAGAAAGGAAAGGAATGTGAAGTTACTCAGTCATGTCTGACTCCTTGTGACCCAATGGACTGCAGCCTCCCAGTCTTATCCGTCCATGGGATTTTCCAGGCAAGAGTAGTAGAGTGGGTTGCCATTTGCTTCTCCAGGGGATCTTCCTGAACAGGGATCGGACTTGGGTCTCCTGCATTGCACGCTAATGTTTTAACTCAGCAGTGGCCACAGGACTGGAAAAAGTCAGTTTTCATTTCAATCCCAAAGAAGGGCAATGCCAAAGAATGATCAAACTACTGCACAATTGCACTCATTTCACATGCTAGTAAAGTAATGCTCAAAATTTTCTAAGCCAGGCTTCAGCAATACATGAACCGTGAACTTCCAGATGTTCAGCTGGTTTTAGAAAAGGCAGAGGAACCAGAGAACAAATTGCCAACACCTGCTGGATCATCAAAAAAGCAAGAGAGTTCCAGAAAAACATCTATTTCTGCTTTATTGACTGTGCCAAAGCCTTTGACTGTGTGGATCCCCACAAACTGTGGACAATTCTGAGAGAGATGGGAATACCAGACCACCTGACCTGCCTCCTGAGAAATCTGTATGCAGGTCAAGAAGCAACAGTTAGAACTGAACATGGAACAACAGACTGGTTCCAAATAGGAAAAGGAATAAGTCAAGACTGTATATTGTAACCCTACTTATTTAACTTATATGCAGAGTACATCATGAGAAACACTGGGCTGGAAGAAGCACAAGCTGGAATCAAGATTGCCAGCAGAAATATCAATAACCTCAGATATGCAGATGACAACACCCTTATGGCAGAAAGTGAAGAGGAGCTAAAGATGCTCTTGATGAAAGTGAAAGAGGAGAGTGAAAAAGTTGGCTTAAAGCTTAACATTCAGAAAATTAAGATCATGGTATCCAGTCCCATCACTTCATGGCAAATAGATGGGGAAACAGTGGAAACAGTGGCTGACTTTATTTTTTGGGCTCCAAAATCACTGCAGATGTTGATTGCAGCCATGAAATTAAAAGACGCTTACTCTTTGGAAGGAAAGTTATGACCAACCTAGACAGCATATTAAAAAGCAGAGACATTACTTAGCCAACAAAGGTCCATCTAGTCAAGGCTATGGTTTTTTCAGTGGTCATGTATGGATGTGAGAGTTGGACTATAAAGAAAGCTGAGTGCCGAAGAATTGATGCTTTTGAACTGTGGTGTTGGAGAAGACTCTTGAGAGTCCCTTGGAGTACAAGGAGATCCAACAAGTCCATCCTAAAGTAGATCAGTCCTGCATGTTCATTGGAAGGACTGATGTTGAAGCTGAAACTCCAGTACTTTGGCCACCTCATGTGAAGAGCTGACTCATTGGAAAAGACCCTAATGCTGGGAAAGACTGAGGGCAGGAGAAGATAAGGATGACAGAGGATGAGAAGGTTGGATAGCATCACCAACTCAGTGGACATAGGTTTGGGTGGACTCCGTGAGTTGGTGATGGACAGGGAGGCCTGGCATTTTGGGGTCCATGGGGTCACAAAGAGTCGGACACGGCTGAGAGACTGAACTGAACTGATGGATGGACCATTTTGAAAAGTTTTATTCCAATTTTAATTTCCCTATATGCAACGTAAAACTGCTGAAAAGAACATAATGTTGCCTTTCAGCTTTCAAAACACTTTCATATCTATCAGTATATCTCACTTTACCAATTTAACAGTCCTGTGAAAAAAATTGCCTGCATTGTTCCTGTGAGAATACTTGAGGCACGATGGCATCAGGTACTGAAGAAGCAACTGGTAACAGAGAAAAGGGTAAAACCCAGTGACAGCTCTTTCCATTTCAACTGGCAGAGTTCTTCTATGGTTTCATTTACCTCTGTTTTTCCTGAGAAATTATATTTTTTCCAGTATTGGTGTTGATAATAGACAAAATGGAAGAGGACTAGTAAAATAAAACTTGAGATCCTTCTAGCAAGGGCCCTTTGCCCAAAAGTAGCACTCCTTACTTTTTATTACAGGCCTTAAAATGCTGTAAGTCCATACATTTATTAAGACTCTAGACTGAGCTTGTAGTCTAAAACACAATGCAGTCAAAGTGCTCCCAGAGGTGGTGTACCCTTAGCAGAAATTGGCTCTTTGTCAGGGAGAGTAGTGGGAGGCAGATATAACTGGACATTTTTAAACTTTGGGGAAAAGGTTTCAGAAAAGCATCCTGGGGTGGTGAGAAGGGATGACAACTTGAGTGAGTTGTCAGGAGTGGAAAGAAAACTTAATGACATTAAAGGTAAAAAGATAAAAATAGACTTTGCTTTACTCCACCATTTTGCCTGGGGCCAGGTTTGATTTGTTCCTTTAACACAGCACTTGCCCTTCCCAACCTTGAAAGTTTATGAGGGTTTTAAGTGACAAATACAAAAGTGATGAATTTCAAGGCCACAGACAATAAAGTCTATCTAACTATGGTTAGGGTGTCTGTCTCTATTGTCCTTCAATCTGCTCTTTTCCTTGAAGCTGAATTTTCCAAATATGTCCCACTAATTGTGGTTCTAAAAAGCTCAGATTTGTAGTCATAAAAATTTCAGAAATGCTGGTTAATATATTTAATGCTAAGAGATGAGCAACCCATAGCAGCACATTACAAGTTCTGTGAAGTCTGGATTTGTTTAATTCACTGCTCCCTAAATTATTGGCCCATAAAATATTTTTAAAATATTAGCATCCTATAAAAACACTTTGAGAAGATGATGCCTTAGTGTACTAGCTGCATAATAAGAATAGAAATGTTTTGTCCTGTGTTTAGCTGACACTTAATTGTGCTTCAGTTTTCTATAATTTTTCAAATTTTCATATAACTCAGTTTTTTAGTTAATGGTTTGATTATGTACTCATAGAATACATTTTACTGACTCCCTAAAGGCAAGAATGGCCATTTCTCTTTTACTTGAAATATTCTTATCAACTCTAGTACTTAAAACAATTACTTGAATTTGCTTTTGGTGATATAATGATACTAGTATCATATAGAAAATATCTTTTTCTCCTCAGTAAAATTTTCTTTCTGCTCATATTCTAGATGATTCATGAGAAACTGATAAGTAGCTGTACAATTAGTAGAGAATGTTGATCATAATAAAACATTAAAGTCTAAGAATGAAATACAGTGCCATTATTACCTTTCAGTGGGCAAGGGGGTTAAAAATGCCTGCTTCTTTTTTGCTATGAAAGAGATTTTGATCATCTATTCAGGCCAGAGATGGTTGATGGTCAGGAATAGTCAGAACCTGACACTGCCTTTAGTGGGCAGGGGAAAATCCACTGGATTGTGAGTGAGGAGAAACAGAATTTAGTTAGACTTTTGACTAAGTATCTGTGTAAACTTGGTTATGTAATTTCTCATCAGGGCTTTTTCTTTTTTCTTTCTTTTTTAATTTTAGCATAAGGTCAATAACTAATACTAAAGAATGTGTTTACTAGTTTGTATGGATTATTAGTTTTCATAGTCACTTAGAACTCATTTGCTATTTATGAAACATACTATATTAAGTTATAGTTTGAACATTATTTGACATAAAACAAAAGTCATGGGGTATTACAAATGAGTAAACAAAAAATCATTTGGGAAAATACAAGTAACAACTAGAAATCCATAAAAATCATTAACATCCATTTTCTTCTACAAAATTGGGATCACATGTGATACACATTGTTCTTCCTGTTGTAAATGAGTTTCTTTTTTTAAAAAAAAAAGTCTACACTATTTGCATATTTTCTTGTGATTTCCTCCAGATTCATGTCTTAAGACACAATTTTATAAATAATCTGATTATTGCCAACACGTGTTTCCATGTAGTCCATGGGGTCACAAAAAGTTGGTCACAACTGAGCAACTGAACTGAACTGATTTCCGTCTCTAAGTGCTCCCCTGAGCTATAGACTCAAAATTCAACCATCTACTTGACATCTTCACATGGTTATCTACTAGACATTTGAAATAAAACATATACAAATAGAAATCTTGTTTCTCCACACAATTTTTACCCCAAAATTTTGTCTTAATTTTTCTTTGTTTTAGTACATAACATATACAATTTTCTAAAACTTAGAATGTATCCTTAATTGATCTCTTTTCTTTACCTTCATGGATGAAAACATCAACAGATCTAACCTCTATTTCTAGTCATCTCCAGTGATTTTGCACTAGTCCAGTATATAAATCACTGTTAGTTCTGCCTCCCACCTGTATATCTTTAAAGTTTTCCCACAGAATATTTTTTTAAAAGCATAATGTAGATCATATTCTCCCAATCTATTTCAGACTCTCTAGTGCCTTATCATGGTATTTAGAAACAATGTCAAATTCCTTACCATAACTCCTGCTTCATCAGATCCCATCTTCCTCCTCCAACCCTACCTTTTAATCCTTCCTCTTCTCTAATATTCAAATATGCCAACAAATCTGTTCTGTAATATTTCATTGGAGAGATGGAAAATAAGAAAAAATTTCTTGCCCTTTGTTTTTGCCACAGTACCATCAACAACTTCATTATCTGTTACACAAAGATAACTCTTGACAACTATGCATTCATTCCTGAAAAAAGACATCTGTAGAACATTCTGCTGTACCATGTTCATGTAGTTTTAGTTACTCAGTTCTAATGTAAAGCAAGAGAGGATAAAATCAAACAAAATCAACCCACCAAACAACAAACATTTTAAAACTATTTAAGCTGTCACCAATATAAAGTATGTAACATGCAAAAAATGTCTCCTAAGTCTACAACTAGCATCTTAAAATTAATTTCCATTCATTTCTGAAACAAATATTTGTTGCCAAAATTTTAAGGAATTTGAAAAAACTTAAATGAGAAACTATCAAAATATAAATTTGTATAGGTAATAAGAATACCACTTATCTCCTACCACTCTCTACTTTAGTCTTTACAACATAGCAACTCCAAAATGGGCCTTTAAAAACACCATGACATCTCACATTTCTTTACCTGTGTGTTTTGTTACTTTTTCTGCCCCAATGTCCCACAAGTAACCACCTGAGATACTTAGTTTTCAAGATTTGTCATATTCTGTGTTCTCTGTTCCCTGGTGACACCACACTCTCTTCCTGAACAAATAATCACTCATTTCTTATATAGTTGTGTGTGAACACAACTCCATGTAACACATATTTCTATGAAATTTTATTGTATTATTATTTTATAACAGTAAAATTTATTCATTTATTTTATATTTATTTTCTACACAAGACTGTCAGTTCCTTGACTTCATGAACTAGGTCAAATCCATCTTTGTATTTTCATAAATTATCCTATATGTCTCAACAGACTAGACAGCTGGGTTGCTGAACTGAACCTCATCTTCTTATTTATTGAAGAGGCATACAGTATACATTTTCATTTGCTTCAATTTTCTGGGCACAGATATAAAATAAAAGACAAAAGACAAATAAAAGAAGTTAAAACTTGAACCATATAAATTCCAATTAGCCAAACTTTTATATTTTCTAATTTACTCTATTTTTTATTGCATGTTCTGTTAAATACAGTTGTTAAACAATTTTCCAGTTGGCACAGAATGTCTCAATGCTCCTTTTAAATAAATGCCTATAGATTACAGGCAATTTACCTTTTCTAATCTTCCTTATAATGTCTTATTTTCCCCTAAGTTTCTGCAGTTAGAGTACATAGTTTTCCACATTTGAAAGAATATAATTTTTTTTTTAAAAATGACCTAAGTTTTCAGACTGGGTTCATAGGAGAATCCTTGGGGTTATTATCACATTTATATAACAAAAGGAAAGTAGCAGAGTGAAAGGTCATATGGATACTTTTTCTTTTAGTGTGTTCAGTTTGGACCAACAGTAGTGAACACTTGGAAATAAACGTAATACTTGTGCATAGCAAAATTTTCAAACAGAAGAGGCAGTAGTACCTAAACTACTGTTAGGATTGTGCTCGAGCAAGGTTTTGATGAGAGAAGGAGTGGCGGTGATAGGGTGGGTGAGTAGGGAATGGGGAGTAAACACAGCGCCATTTTTGGGATCCTCTGTCTCCTTGACCACCACTACTTAAATGCAGTAACTGAGGTTGTGACATTTTCTTTGCTTTATTGCTGACAGTGTACTTTTCATTCTTTTAAAACTTTTTTGGTTAATTTTGTTAGGTTTGGGAGAAAGTGATTCAACCATGTAGCTTCAACACATAAACCAAGAAATCAATTAGCATATTTTCCTCAAGTTAAAAAAATATGTTTAAAATGTATAAAATTTTCTTGTGTGTGTGTATACATTTTACAGTATGACTATGCACACTGCTCATCATCTTGCCACCACACATACCTGCTGCTGCCCAGCCCTTTCTTTTTATTAGCAATCAATTGTTCACAGAGAAGTATTTTCTATTCTCTATATGTTCATTCCTTTTTGGAGTTTATTCCCTGAACAACATAGAGCAGTATTTTTCTGTGTATATTCAGCTACTTCAAAAACTTTTTTCTGCTTTGACAAGGACCATCACAGAAAACTAAGGGTGATAAAGTCAAATAGTCCACCAAATGAAAAGAAAGGAAACATGGAAATCTAAACTAAATTTTGTAAGGAAATCATATTTTTGTATGTAAAACAGAACAATTAAAGCTTTCTTGCAGTTCTAACTCATAAGACCCAAAGAAATAATGTAAATGTTTTACAAAGAAATTTAACACACTTTAAATACATTCTCTGGACAGAAATTCATAAAATATTTCATGGTAATATGTTACTTCAAACTCTATTTTATTATTCTTCCAATAACTTTGTTTCTGGTTGGATACTTTCTCCTTTCATTCGTGACATGAACAAGTCTTTTGTTAGGCAGTTTCATCACCATTTTAAGTGGTTTTACTTGGTTGCTATAGCATCTAAACCAAGGATGTGACTTTTTGAATTAGGCTCATAAACAGTTGTATCTCTGTTTCTCTGTGTGTATATATTTACTCATTTATGTTTATATATATGTACATATGTTAATAACTTTCCCCCTGCTCCTTTGGGAGCATGTTCTTTCCTCTGTGTTAGACTGTTGCAGTATTCAAGAAAATGTTAGAATAGAATGAAGCAGTAAGAGACATTTTCTCTGCATTCTGGTAGTTCTTCCCTTCATCAGCCAGTAAACAACGGCAGGAATATAATCTAACATTTTATACTTAGTCATTACTTTTTAATTTTTATAGAACAATGTATGTACTATCATTAATTTGTTAGAAACATCACTGGTAATTAACAAATAAAAGCATATAATGCCAGCTTGTGTTAGACAGTTTATCATCAATCTTTCTTTTCAATATATTGAAATTTTAATTTGATTCTAAGAAACACGTTAGGGAAAAAGGATTGACTCTTTCCATTTTGAATACTGAAAATTTTTTTAACTTGAGGAAAATATGCTAATTGATTTCTTGGTTTATGTGTTGAAGCTACATGGTTGAATCACTTTCTCCCAAACCTAACAAAATTAACCAAAAAAGTTTTAAAAGAATGAAAAGTACACTGTCAGCAATAAAGCAAAGAAAATGTCACAACCTCAGTTACTGTATTTAATTTCCATTTTTTGGCCACCAATTTTTAGATCTGAGGAAAGGAGTAAAATGATAATGACTTTGAGTAACATGAGGAAAGAAAAGATAAAATATTCTCTTAGAAAACTTTGGATTCTATGCGATGAATGGCATGACTTAAAACATTAACTTCAGGGAATATAGTAGCTTTAGCTGATATGCTGATTTGAACAAATGAAAAATTACTGTGAATTCTACACTTTAGTCCCTACCACATATTCATTTCCATTTTTTTTCTTCTAATAGGGTGTGAATGTGAGAAGGAGAATCATAACTATTTGTATTATTTTCTAAGCATTTGCTCTGTGGTAGGCATTGTTCTAAGAGCTTTAATGTATCTGCTGTGCATTTAATCCTTGTAACCAATTCTACTGGAGAAGGAAATGGCAACCCACTCCAGTATTCTTGCCTGGAGAATCCCACAAACAGAAAAGCCTAACGGGCTACGGTCCATGGGGTAGCAAAGAGTTGGACACAACTCAGTGCCTAAAATAACAACAATCAATAAATCCTATGGAGAAGATATTATAGTCATTATTCTGGTCTTATTGATGAGGAAACTGAGGCATAGACAAGTATCTTATCTATGGTTCAAAGCAAAGAAGCAGGAGAGCAGGAATGTAAGCCAGCCTGAGTGGTTACAGGCTCTAATCACTTCATCATCAGAATAGTAGAGTTCTTAGGAGGTCATCTGGATCTTTGTTTAAAGCAGACTTCACTTTAACTAGCTATGTTACCTTGAGCAAATTACCCTCGCTTTGCTTCAATTTCCTTTCTAAAATAGAACAATAATGCCCATCTCATAGGGTGTGCTGAGAAGTAAATGAAACTTTGGATGTAAAATAGGGAGAATAGTGCTTGGGACATGATAAGCAGTCAATAAATAGTAGTCATTATTTATTATTATGGTGCTTATTTCCTATCCTACTATGGCAATTTTTCTCCTGCGAAAATTACAGTATAATTACGGTTTTCAGTAGCTTTGCTATGAACAACATGCATGAATATTAGGTTTCTGATCTTAAAAAAATTGTCTTGTTTTGGTGTCACCACTGAAAAGGTGTATAACTGCTGGTAGAGACTAGAACTACAATCTGCAACCAATGTAGGAAAAAGAACACTGCTAATATGCATGAGGAATGAAGGATGTCTCTACTATAGAAGCTTCTGAAGTTGATCATAAGCTTTAATACACACCTTGAACCACAGATACTCTGTAAATCCTCTGAGATCTTGTTATTTTGTACATGGCCTTTTTAAAAGGTTTCACATATTACACTGTAAAGACCTCATGTCAATATTTCTAACTGATGGCTTTATTCCTAGCACCACATTTGGCATCAAGCCAGAGGTGGGATTCAACAAACACTGGTGACTGTATTTATTTCATAACACTGAGAATAAGTCTGAAGGCTTTGGGAACTAATGTTTCTAGTTTGGAGACTAACTCCGCACCCCTCTCTAGCTTGGTAACCTTCACTGGTTATTCAGTCTAAGCCTCCGTTCCCTTTTTTGCAAAATAGGAATAATTAAAAGATCTTCTCCGTAGGACTGTTTCGAGCATTAATGAAAGTGATACATGTACAATGTTCGGTATTATATATTACACATGCTGAATGCTCCATACACGCTTCCCCCTTCCAATTATAATAAATGTGAATGAGTAGTCAAAAGCATCTACATTTTATCACTATATTACAAGATACTACTCTATGAAATATCTGGATGCAAAGTATTCAGTTCATTGAACTCCCCTTCTTGCATGTTGCTTGCCATTATAAAGACTGAAATAGCATCCTATATAAAGTATAAGTATATTTATAATAAGTTTGATGAGACCAATAGTACACTATATCAAGTTTTAAGCACATACATGTGTACAATGTTTGAGGGCTTTTACCTATGCTATCTCATTTAGCAAATGTAATGTATAATATTATATAACTAACAGTACTTTCTAGATTATTTTTTAGATATTCTTGATAAAGGAGGATGAGGTCTGTGTTCATGGAGAAATGTAAGTAAAGAAATATATATGCAACAAGGAACTTTACCAATAGTATTTTGTTTAGAAATTTTAGTTCTGATACTATGATAAAAAATGTATTCAATGAGTTAATATTTGTATAATACTTAGAACAGTTCCTGGCACACTGTTTAATACTTATTATTAAGTTTGTCAAAAATGGCTTCTAGTTAAAAAGCATAGATAGCTAATGTTTTTTTTTTCATAAGTTAGAATTTTTCACTTTATAAAAAATGACCACAAATGAAACAAATAAAGGTAGGCTTTTTTCTCACAGGAAACAGATGATAAAAAGAATATAAAACAATCTAATCATTTAATGGAACAGTTAATGGTTCTGTCCAGAGCTCACCTAAATGATCCCACTAGCTTCTGAAAACCTTATATTTGGCATTTCCTTTTCCTTTTACTTCACAGAATTTAGAATTTCAAAATAGACAATGAAATCTCTTTCAATGACTATCAAGAATTGTCACAAAGTGACCCCTGTGCTCCTGACTGATTTCATTCCATATTTTGTCAGCATTCTTTCTTCACCGCAAATTTTAAATTTGGTTATAAAAAGCAAAGATATGTGTTTACCTTTTGAGATGCCTCAGGGAAAAAGAATGACAAATGAATGAGATAGATTGAAGCCTTTAGTGTTCATTTTTAGAATGCTTTATATGTCAGTGCCTTCACATCAGCAAAGCTCAATTTAAGATAATTTCACATTTTCCCTTGTGTTCAGTGTATGAGAATCTAAATATTGTTACCTTCATAAGCTATTCAGACACTAGAAATCTTGGAACTTTTAGCATGGGGCTTCTAACTGAAAGCATTTAGCTCCTGAATTTATATTTTTCATTGTCTACACATTCCTATACAAGGCTGATGAGACAGATGGAGATTTGCTGCTGTTGTTTTTGTTGCTTAGTCACTAAGTTTTGTTAGATTCTTCACAAAGCGTGGACTGTAGCCCACCAGGCTCCTCTGTCCATGGGATTCTCCAGGCAAGAATACTGGAGTGGGTTTGCCATTTCCTTCTCCAGGGGATCTTCCTGACTCAGGGATCAAACCCACTTCTCCTGCATTGGCAGGCAGATTCTTACCCTGGAGCCACTAGGGAAGCCCTGATGGTGATTTGAGACTTTGTATATACCACATACAACTATTTGTCTTATTTTATACTCACAACACTCACAACGATTTTTAAAAAAGAATCAATAGTGCCTATATAATCAAAAGTGGTTTCCTCCATTTGCTTCTGCATTCTCCTCTCCTGGGCTTCCCAGTGCTAACAGCAGTGTCCCTTTTGCCAGGCACGAAACTCAAAAGCTAAACCAACATATTCACAGAACCTATTTTGAACTCACATTTGTGTCTATTTCTATCCCATCCTCATCCCCTGGTGACTCAGGCAGTAAAGAATCTGCCTGCAATGTGGGAGACCTGGGTTCAATCCCTGGGATGGGAAGATCCCCTGGAGGAGGGCATGGCAACCCTTGCCGTATTCTTGCCTGGAGAATCCCCATGGACAGAGGAGCCTGGCGGGCTACAGTCGGTGGGCTCACAAAGAGTCAGATACGACTAAGCAACTAAGCACAGCACATCCTAATCATGGTGGTGATATGGCGGGAGGGGACAGCGGGGGGGGGGGGGGGAAGGGGGGGGGGGGGGGGGGGGGAGGGTGTGTTCATAAGTCACTACCTTAATCTGGCAGAGCTGGGCTCATCTGATACATACATACATCTCATCTACGTCATAAACAGGCTTAGTCAATGAAGTAAGAGAAAATTATCCCTGAGGGATAAAAGATTACCGAGAGAAAAAAAAAAAAGACAATATTTTATGTAAAACTGATGTTACAGTAAAGTCACTTCTCCATTTACCATCACTGAAGTTTTTAATGACCCAGACACATAAACAATAACCTCTCCTGTCCTCCCCTACTAATGCACACACACACAGACAGATACACATTCACTCAGAAACCCAGCATCCTCAATGCTGTTTCCATGGTAACTGTTGTAAAATAAAAAATGGGGCCTTTAGAGAACCTCTTGGTTGGCAAGTCAAATGAGGAAAGAAGCTATTATCAGCAAGAATAACAAAAGACAGCTGATCCTACAGCTGATGTTTAGAGCTGCCTAAACAAGTCTAGATGACCCCAAAACAACCTCCACCATGCTGCAGAGAGAGGTCATTTCCTGCTGTCAAATTATTTGAAATTTTACTAGGCTGAAATTAGCATGTGTCAACAAGCATACTCTCATTAAAATACCTGAAAAATTCTGAACACAGTACAAAGTTAATAGCCATTCACACACATAACTGTGTTTATTATTTCATTGCAGACATTGCTTTTCTTCTAAGAGATACTTGACAAACAAGGCTCACTTGAAGAGATCTGAGTTTTGACTGAGTGGAATGTAATGGGAGGCATGGGGGCTGACATTATCCTGGAGCTAAAAGTTTCCCAATGAGTGGTGAGGTGTGGAGAGTGCTGTGAGGAATCTGGGAGGAAGAAAGGCACTACACACATTTGCAGGTAGATGTGTTTCCTCATGGGCTTCTCAGGTGGCGTTAGTGGTAAAGAACCCACCTTCCAATGTAGGAAACATGAGAGACTCCAGGAAGATCCCCTGGAGAAGGGCATGGCAACCCTCTCCAGTATTCTTGCCTGGAGAATCTCATGGACAGAGGAGCCTGGTGGGCTATGGTCCATGAGGTTGTATGAGGTGTTTCCTCATAGAAAGAAAGATTCATGAAGAATGATTAGTTTGGGGTTGTAAAAACCTGATAAAGATAAATATTAAACTTTAATTAAACATTTAAAATTAATGTCATATCAAGACTCTTTTTAAAATTGTATTAATAGATTGTAGAAACTCAGACTTGGTAGAGCCACTTGGTAGCTCAGAAAGATTATGAAGCTAAGGGTCCACTACAAATTAAAACAAATCATTTAAAATTTTCTGTCTTAAGCATATCAAACATTTTCTTAGCTATTGTCATATCACCCTCTAAAAGAAAAACAAAGTGTTTCTAAATTATTTTTCTTATTAGATATAAATTCTGAGAAACCAAAATTAATTTTATAAATTTTCTTTGGTTTTTAAGATGGTGAAGGAAATGAAGTAAAGAAAGGGGTGCTTTCCCTCATTCTCCTTTCAGTCTGAGAATTAAATATATACAACCACAGCATATGCCTAAATTATTAAAGCATTGTGTGCTGTCGTTCAGTCGTGTCAGACTCTTTGTGACCCTGTGGACTGTAGCCTACCAGGCTCCTCTGTCCATGGGATTTCCCAGACAAGAACACTGGAGTGGGTTGCCATTTCCGCTTTCTCCAGGGGATCTTCCCAACCCAGTGATCAAACCTGTGTCTCCTGCATTGTCAGGCAGCTTCCTTACCATCTGGTAAGCTCAAATTATAAAATGACTGCTTTTTAATCATGAATAATTTCTATAACTTCTCATAGAACAGAGCAGATTTAACTTATTTTTAAATTAGAAAATAATTTATATGTATTATTCTTTATAAAAAGTGTGAATTGTTAACAAGTGTTATACCACCTATACCTGGGGAGGGCTGACATTTATGAAGCACATGCCATTTGCCAAGCCTTGTGCTATGCAATTTCACTTACTACTCACAGCACATCCATGGAACAGGTGTATAGCAGGAAACTAGGGACAGAGAGGGGTTTGTAGTGGATAATACATTGGTGCTGCCATTGTTGTCACTTTATATCAAGGGCTACTTGAGGTAGGAACTAAATGTCTTAACTTAATCTTTACTGTTTCTTGAGTGAAATTGATAATTGATTTCAATGAATAGCTTTGATGAGGAAGGTCATGTTAATAATGGTCATGTAAAAAATATGAAGAGATACTCAGATTAGAGATTTTATCACAGACTTTCAAAGTTCTTTAAAATTTACTATCCGCTTAGCAGTGAGAGTTAGAAAGAAATGAAACTGGTAACAGAAGGGAAAAAGAAAAAAACAGTAAGTATCATGCAAGTGGTGAAGAAAAGTATTTAAAAACCCTTCAAGATTAATTTATACTTCATTAAAAGATGTCATATTATTTTGAAATTAAATAATTCTTCTAAATGGAGGAGAGACAGCAACTCATTAAGATCAGTTCTCCTGAAACTCATTGGTTTATACTATTTAGAACATATAATCTTCATTAATGAAGTCTCCTGATCTATGAATGCACACACATACACACTATAAAAATAATAATATACATCTGAACAGTTTACTTCTTAGATTGCCTCCCAAAGGAAAGCCTAGTACCTCGTCACTGAGTTACTCAAGCTTCTCAGGTTGAGTCATTAATTTGCTGGATTAAATGGATCCTGGACCATGAAATGCATGCCATGCCATCCTTCATTTGCTCCTCATGGAATCTCTGCCTGATATGCTTTGATAGAAGAGGAAAATAAAAACACTCTATATGTAGGTTTGGTGTCCTATTTTCAACTCCTTGCAGTTATATAAACAGTGATCCCTCTGTCCCTTTTTAAGACTTGGTAGTTGCTTAAAGGGCAAGTCTGAAATAAACTGCAGTTCTATGCCAAGTCCTAAAGCTCCACGGTAACATCAGGGTGGGAAAACTAAGTTGATGACATATATAAGATTAACTTACAGCAAATTTTATAATACTCTTCTGTGGTGGGTCAGAAGCTATTTTAGAAACTCATGCATTCAGTATATGCATTGGCATATACCTATACACTACATGGCATCTATGATCATGAATAATTAATCTAGAAAATTATTGATAATATTGTCAAATTCAAATGTAAAAATAACTGGGAAAAATAAACCAGCATGATAAAATATCATTCTTTGGGTTATACTGACAGCAGATAATACACCTACTCAGAATTAATCAACAAGGAATGCAATTCAAAGAAAAATTACCAAGTTGAATTCAAATTTTCAAAGTGTGTGTTTTTACATGTTTAAAATAGGGACAGATACAATCAATCCCTAGGTCTTTTTTCCCAAGCTGGCCCTTATTGCTGTCTATCCAATAATATGGGAAATAAAATCCACAGGAGATCAGAATAGTGTGGCTAGGTGTTCTAAGAGTTTGTGAAGAGGATGGCAGCCTTGTGCTGCGATACTTACATAGGTGGATTGTGGATATAGGACAGCAAACGTGTTACGGGTGAGTTTGGCATGGAAGGAACCAAATTTTTTAGCACTAACAAACAAATTTTTTAGGCAGGCACAATCATACTGTGGAAGGCTTGAATTCAAGACTAATCATATGGTTTTTGTATTTTTCTCTATAAATAATGATGAGTCATTGAAAGTTTAATGCACAGTGTTTTATAAATAGATATTTTGTGAAGCTTAATTTGGTAGCTGTTTTAGAATGAATTGAAGTATGCAAGACAAGGATAAGATTCCAGGCATAAAATGGCTAAGGTCTGGAGTGGGGTATTAGCAGTGGAAATACAAAGGATGAAATCCTTCAAACGAAAAAAAAATCCATTTGGCAGTATGTGATAAATATAAAAACACTAATGGTTCCATATCAAGTGCATTTTTCCCCAATGTTCAAAATTAAGAACAGTATCTATACTAAAGTTCTATTAATGAGAATAGGACAACCATTAAATATAAAATAGCCCACCCACTTTTTAAAAGAGTGTAATTCTTTTAATTGAATTGAAGCTATTAAGTACAACATGCAAAAAACATGCAGTCTTGTTTTAAAACAGATTAGTTGAAGACATGCAAACAAACAAATTAATACCCAAGGAAAAGACATAGTTCTTTTGTAACCTCATACTTAATGGCAAGGTATACAATGGCATGAATTTATTGAACTATTTAGTTATCTAAAATATATTTTGGTGGCAAGTGTCAACATTACTTGAAATCCAGAATTTAACAATTTGAAAACAATAATATATTTAAAAGGTCAGAATGGTTTTCAAATGAAGGAGTATTTTACTAAAGTATTTATAAACTCTGAAGAAGTAAAACTAGAGAATCACTGAGTCATACACTTGGAAAGGTCAAGGATGATAAATTATATTATAGGAGATTTTATTAAGATATCTAATTTAACCTTGTCTTTCAATGCAATAATTCACTAAGGGCTTTCCTGGTGACTCAGGGGTAAAGAATCTGACTGCCAATGCAGGAGACATGGGTTCGATCCCTGGTTCAGGAAGATTCCATATGCTGCGGAGCAACTAAGCCTGTAAAACACACCTACTGAACCTGTGCTCTAGAGGCCTGGAGCTGCCACTACCGAGCCCAGGTACCGCAACTACTGAAGCCTGTATGCCTAGAGTTCACGCTCTGCAATGAGAGAAACCACCACAATGAGAAGACTGCACACCACAACTAGAGAGTAGCCCCTGATCACTGCATCTAGAGAAAAGCCCATGCAGCAATGAGACCCAGCATAACCAAAAAATAAAGAAATGAAAAATATAAAAAATGATTTATTCTAAATCATTCCTGAAAGATGGTCATAGAGATTCTGCATAATGAAAATCAGTCTCTTACACTGGACAGTTCTAATAATTAACTCCATTTAATTTTCTCCCCAAGCTGTCTCCCTCAATCTGTATAACAGTCAATTCTGGTGCTGGGGAAAATGTAAGACAAGATTATTCTTCCTAATACATGATAGACCTTCCATATTCTAAATTTATCTTTACTAAGGATTTTGTTAGAGAAAACACTTACGTCCAAGTCTTTATTATAAAGGAAAATATTTTATTATAATTCTTTCCATGAGAAAGCACAACCAAAATTGAGGGAGAACGTATGTCTACACTTTATACACTTCATGTATATTATTTTTCATCAAAACAGATGGTAGATCCTGGTTTTCATTTTTAAATGGATTTTAAAGTACTGTTCTAAGTTCATTATCAATCTTAGGAATGTATTTGAATGCTTTATTTTTTCTTTGACTTTTTTAGTTACTCAAGCTTAATTTCCAACTTTCCAGCCAATTAATATTTAATTGATTATATTTACACAATTATATACACTATGTAACTCTAGGGAGGAAGCATTTAGTGACCACAAGCAATACTCTAGGGACATTTTATATGCTGTTTCATTCAATCTTCTTAAAATTCTAGTGAGGTGGATATTATGATCTAAATTTTACAGACAAGGAATTTGAGTCTGCAGACGTTAAACAGTTTATCGTAGATGATCATAGTAATAAGTGGCAGCTCTGATAGGCACAGACTCTGTTCTTTCTGTTACAGCAGATGCATATGATAATGGCATCCACCTCACAGGGTTGTTAGGAGAATTAAACAAGTTGTTGGTCCCTGGTGCTAGTGCTTGGCCGCCTTAAGAAAGCACCTGCTTAGCTCTGCATAGTAAAGGTCTTCTTCCTAGTGAAATCTACTTAGCACAGACCATGATCCTAGGGATTGGATTATCTAATTCTTTAGAAAGTGTTATCAGTAAACATGTTTTGTTTTTTTTTTTTTTCACCTGCACAGTATTCTGGGATTGTAATACTGGAAGACTTGAGTATGCTCTGCCAGGAATAGGTACTATGGTAGGATCCTGGACTAACAATCATAAAATGTCTAGCCTCATCTCTAAGTCAACCCCAAAGTCTCCTTCCACCAGTTCAAGCTTTGCCCTGACACCTCTGCCAAAATCGAAATATGAACACATGGAAATATGAGCACACAACATCACTGCTTAAAATCTCTCTCTGATTTGGAACACAATCTGAGTTTCTTAGCATGAAACAAAAAGTACTAATCTGGTCTTTGACCACTCTTTCTGCTTCTTCATTTCTCTCACCTTGCTACTGTAATAGCAAATTGTGAGTATCTCATGTGGTTTCACACTTCTGTCAGCTACATCAAAATATTCCACATAGGACCTGTCAATCCCACTCCTAGATATTTATCTAAGAGAAATGATTTCTAGAGAAATTAACACAACATAGATCCACACAAAAACATGTACAGAAATGTTTACAGTGCTTTATCCATAGACTAGAAACAACCAAAATAGCTATTAACTGGGGAACGAATTAATAAGCAGAGTAAATCCATGCCGTGGAATAGGTAGCAGCAAAAGGGAATGAGCTACAGATGCATGCAACCACATTCATGTCTCAAGTGTGGTATGCAGAATGAAAGAAGACATATCTAAAAGACTATATGCTATATTGCCTTATTTATACAGTATTCTAGAAAAGGCAAAATTATAGGGATAAAACCAGGTCAGTGGTCACTAGAGACTGAGGTAAGGGTAAGGAATTGGCTATAAAGGGGCAAAAGGGAAATTTATGAGTTACCAAAAGTTCTAGATTTTAACTGTGGTGATAGTTACATAACTATCATTCACAGAACTGAATGTCTAAAAGGAATGTTCTGTAACTTGTACCTTAACAGACCTAACACTTAAAAATCACATATCTTTTAATTTTGCCCAACTCTTCATTTGCTTTTTGAATAATTGTTTTCATTTTTGGACAACTCTTGCCCATCCTTTAAATCTGAGCCTTAAGTATACATTACCTTGAAGAAATTATCCCTGAACTCCCACACTAGGCAATCTGGGTTTTTCTATTCCCTGTGCATGTATCTGTCTCTTTAGATGTATAATAATACAATACCAGTGTCTGATACTGCGATGTCAGCTGCTTAATGGAAAAAAAAAGTCTTATTCATCTTTACATCCCCAGGGACCCAATGCAATATAAGAACTCAACAAATGTTTTTTACTCTAACTAAAATTACATTTGGAACTTTGCTGCTTCTAAAATAATTGTGGAAACTATAGAATGTACTTGATTTAACTCAAATCTATCTGACTCTTGCATAGTTTGCTTGCATACTATAAATAGCATAATAAACTTATTACTACAGTTTTTTTCTTATAAAAGCCTTTAAAACATTTACACAGATATAATTATAGGGCTGTTCTAGTCTGGTTTATTTTGCAAATCTTTGCTGGCAAAATATCTGTTAGATGTATGCTAAATACAGTAGAATAAAACATTTCCGAAGCTGTAAAATATATTATTTACAGCAGCTAGTGTTTTAATAGTTATTTTGCTTTTATTATATTTTGAGCAACTTTTTAATCTCAATTTATGCAAATGTGTGCATATAAAACGATAACACTCTCTGGACCAAGGCAACTGATAACTCTCATTGGTCAATGGCACATTTAGAGGATGAGGATAATCCATGCAAATTAAACTGCTCAACTGAGCCTGCTTTGCAACATTCCAAATTGCTTACTCTATCTTCTTTCCTGAGACACAAAACAAATTTTATGGCCTGATTGTGATGCAGTGCTGTTGGGAAAATAGTTATTATGAGATAATTATATCCCAACAGAATTTGAGGCACTTGGCTGCTCTTGGTATAGAATGTCACCTGAGGGGTGAGATTTCCATAACCACTTTTATTCTAGCAGATCTGTTATTCTGATTCACAACCTGTTCTGTTTTCAGGCATTAAGTTTATGAAATGATGTCTATCAATCAAAAGAAAAATTATCAGAAAAGTGGAAGTTCAAGCTGAACTAAGATTATGAATTTAATGCCTAAAACTTATATTAATTTTCAGGTAAAAAAATGAAAGAATATATTTCTGTCAATAGATAGAGTTTATAGAGTGAGAAAAAGAGACAGATCCTGCAATGATTATGCCATCATGACAGCCACAATCTCAAATTACAGTATCATCAGTCCCTTCATTACAGAGTGGTAGTTAGGGACCAGAGCTATTGCAGCACTGAAAGAGAATATTTAGGCACTCTAATGCCCAGTGAATGTAAATGATGTAAGTTACATATTTGATTTCCCCAAATGTATAATTTCACCTAGTAATAATGATCACTGAAAATTATAAAACCCATAACAAAGAGTATGAAAAATGATTCATCATGAAAACTACCAAGAGATATAACGTTTTGGAATAAAAATGAACTTTAAAATATAATAAAAATAAACATCAAAAGAAAATAGGTTGAGCCGTTTTGCTCATTGGGTTTAGATCCTTTCCTTTTTCCTCCCTCCCTCGCTTCATTTCTTCCTTCCTATTTCAGTGATAAGGATCAATGATGACATCATAGACAATCTCCTTTATCTCAGATACACTCCCAGCTAATAGTATTATAGAGAAATTCCATTTTAGTTTTAAAACAGATATAGTAACATGTACTTTTCTAAAAATTTATCCACATCATACATGATAACACTGCTTTGGAATCTCATTACAAATAAGTCAAATAATTAGTAAATATTTAATTTATAAGTGACCATTAGTTAATTCTTTCATAATGCCCATTTTATTTTTAAGTGTCAAACAGTATTAAGAATGTTCTTTCATCTCTGAAACAGCTGTGAGGAAATGAAATTTTACTAAAGAAAGTAAAAATTTTGAAAAACATTTATTTTTGCACTTAAATGATCAATATATAATCAGTTGGTTAAGTATCCAATTTCAGAGTTCAAATACAAGCTGCTACTAAAAATAGTTAGCAATAAATAGTATGAGTGTTCTTTCATGCAACTGTAAATTGCTATTATCAATAAGCTGTTATGGACAAAACCTCCCAAAAGCAGAATGGGTCATAAACAAAAAATAAATGCATACAAAGTGGTCGGTTCTGCATGACTCATTTGAGGATGAAGAATGATACCCTTCCCCCATAATGTTATTTCTTTTCACCATGTATTGTGTTGTCCTACTCTCAATATATTTCACGGCAGCAACATTTAATGGTGCAATGAAAATGCAAACACTTAATTCTTTCTGTCAAGTACTCATGGCAATAAATCACATCACACATGAAACAAAGCTTGGCAAGCAATTTGCTATATAGCTAGTAATATTCAAATTTTTGTTATTATATACTCTTTATTGTCCTTATTTTTAGCTCATTCTTTACCACATGATATTTCACTCCAGTGATGAAAATACAAATACAATATGATGTAACATCTTTCTTTGATGTATATACCTGCTTTTATTTTTGGTAAGAACAAACATATAATTGCAAGCTGCATCTGACATACAGCTCTTAACTACCAGCTTCCAGATCACAAGTAAATTAGAAAAGAGATCTGGATCTCTTTTTATTTCTGATAGAAAATAAAAAATCAAATCCAAATTGTTTAGCAGTGCTTTTTTAAAAAAAATTCAAAACTCTGTAGCTAGATAATAATTTTATTCCTGACTTCTCTCCCCTTATTCTTCCTATCATCTTTCCCAGTCTAATATTCTAGACCCTGTCACAAAATGCTGTTTCACTCCCTGTGATACAATTATATCATCTGTGTGTTAAGTCGCTTCAGTTGTGTCTGATTCTGTGCAGCCTGTCCGTGGCAAGGATACTCTAGTGTTCCTCTCCTCAACCCACTAGAGTGGTTGTCATGCCCTCCTCCAGGGGATCTTCCCCATGCAGGAATCGAACCCGTGTCTCATGTTTCCTTCATTGACACGCGGGTTCTTTGCCACTAACGCCACCTGGAAAGCTCCAACTATATCATATGCTAGGGAATCAGGGCCACTGAAGTAAACAAAAATTTGTGCTTAATGTGGCCAAGGTAAATCTGTACCAGTTGCAGCGTCTTTGTAGAAATGTTAGGAAATACACTGCTGGGAATATCTTGTCTTAGGAAAAATAAGGAAAAGAGAATCACCGTCAAAGATGTTTATCTAGTATAAGTAACATTTTAAGAACAAACAATTTACTCTGCATTCATCAATAACTGTCAGTGTGCAAAAGAACATTTCATCTGCTACGCTGAGAGAGATAAAGTTAATAATAAATGTTCCCTTGCCTGTCTTGGGTGAGACTGGCAAACATGATGCAAGCGCCTACTTCTAACAATGAAACGGAGTACATGCAGCAAGAAAAGAGGAGTACAGAATTGCAAGCTATCTCGCTATGATATTTGTAGTTGTGTTTATACAGGTAAAGCCTGCTGAAATGATTTGATTTAGTTTCTTTCAGGACAAAAGTTACTTGGGGACCCATTAGTGGTTACATCAAGGACTGAGAAGATTCCTTCCTACTTCCTTCACATTATTCTAGATCTGAGCAGAAAGAAAGAATCTCAGGTCTTCATAGGACCTTAAATCAGACTGATATTTGTAAGAGGTTGAGGGACAACAGATAGGTGCCATTGTTTCCTTCTGTGTCCACGTCACACTAGAAAATAGACTTCTGTTTAAAAGTCTTGGCAATTAATGGTGTTTATTTTCCATGCGGTTTAAAAAACTAGATGAGCTGTTCCTATTAATGTTTCTTGTGAGCATTGCTATAGATCTGAGACAAGGCTTTTCAGGGAGTATATGACTATGATTTTTTTGAGCCAAACATAAAACTTGCATCCTAGATTAGTACTAAACAAAGGAAAAGTAAAAAGCAGAAAAATCATTTACTGTTTGTGTGGCTTATCCACCCCTATGGTCCGTTTTTGGCATGGTATCTCATTATCTTCAAAGTCAAGGAATTTGCCTTACTCCTCTCCCCTTAGCTATCTATAAAAGACCATATATGCTCCTAAGAAAATAAACGAAGAATAAAATAGAGTGATTAACAGTGAAAAATAAAAGAGTATACCATTTTGATTCACTATCTTCCCCCTAACCTCCAAGGAGTCGGCACAGAAAAGGAAAAAACTGAGTTAAAAACACTTAGATTTTGAGTCCCTGTGTGTGTGCCTAATCTCAGCTGGTCTGCCTGAGACCACCTGAGTGCCAATCCTAGTCCCTGTGCGGCCCCATTTCTGCTCCAACAAGATGAAAGAAGCTATTGTGAACAGGAAACTTGCCAAATTGCAGGCACAACTGCACATTGGTGGGAAAGGAACTGCTCACGAAAGAAGGTGGTTCTTAAAAATGCCACAGAAAATAACAAAAAAAAGTTCTTCAGTTCTCTTTAAAGAAGTTAGGGGTAAGCAACACCTCATTTGAAGAAATGAGTATGTTCACCAATCAAGGAACAGTGAGCCACACTAACAATCTGAAAGTTCAGGCATCTCTGGCAGCAAACACTTTACCATTATAGGCCATACTGAGACAAAGCAGCTGACAGAAATGCTACCCAGGATCTGAATTCTTAAATATGCCTGTCTAGTTCTCGATGTTACTTTTCTCATAATTTCTTTGATTTAAGAAATTATATTTGAAAGTTATTCTGAGTCATTGCTCTGGTCCTTAAGACACTTAAAGTTGGTACTTTGTCCATTTTGTTCATTACTGTATTTGCAGCTCCTCAGTACAAGACACATGACTGATATTTGATAAACAGCTTTTTAAAAGGAGGACAATGGATATGTTGTAAATCAACCAAGTAAAACAATGCTTTACCAGTGAATTGAAACTGAACCACTGGAGATATCGAACCTGTATAATTTTTTAGTTTAGAAGGAAAGATTACCCATTTGTTCTCATTTGCCATCAGGATCCCTCCCCTTTGCTACTCTCCTATCAACTTAAGTGCATACTTTAAGGCCTAGATAAAATTATTTCTTTCTTTAAGTCATTCTAATTCCTTCAGCTAAAAAAATGCTACTCTGTAGTCTCATGGAACTTTCTGTTCATGATACTAAAATAGTATTAATAATACCTATCATTTACATAGACCTCATCATGCCAGGCGCTATTCTAAAGCCTTTAGCCTCACAACAATCCTCTGAGGTAGGTACTAGTTAGTGACAGAGCTGGGATTTGAATGTAGGAAGTCTGACTCTTTAGTCTATTAACCACTACAGTGTAACTACAGCATTATACTCTCTTTATAATTTAGTGATTCATCCTACACTGTCCTATGGCACTTGTTAGACTCCTGTAATATTATTTACCCCCTCATAGTAATTATAACTCTGTAATATTATTAACCTTATGAGTTAGAATATCAGATTATAATCTTCTAGAAGGAGAATATTACGAATCTCTTGTGTAGCCCTCACAGTAGCTACCAAGCCACACAGGTTACATTAATCTATATTAATACAACAATGTAAATCAATTATATTTCCACAAAATAATTGTTTAAGTGAAACAAAACATGATGTACACTTAAAATACAGAAATACACACAGCCCAAATTATAGAGATATAGGAATCTGTATGGTTTAGGGAGTCAATTTTATGGGCATGATAATTTAAAAGTGGGGTTCTAACTAACTAAAAATAATTGCTGAACTTATAAACAAATTTGAATAAAATGACTCATTGTCATGTATGCCACAACACAGATCACGCTAATCTGATTTATTCAAAAGAGTATTTTTGATATAAATATCCCTTTTGGGTTACAATGTCAAGGCAAATATGCAATGCACAGTTGATTTAAAATATGGATTGCACTGTAAATATAGAAAACAATACCACATGTTTTTCTCTAACAGAAAAAGGAAGTCTAGTCACATTAATATCTTCATAATAATTAAACAACACATACAATTTAGCAGACTGACAGATAAGGAAGCAGCCTGTGTCAGGCTGATTACCAAATCTCCATCCACAGTCCCCTCTAGATATCACTTATTATTTCTATTGTAAATTATTTATAAAGATCACTTTCATGATTTAAGTGGTCATTTCAAAGGCACCATTTACGCGCCACAAGTTAAAATAAGGTGTTAATAATAGATTAAAAGCACCACATCAACATCTCATGTATCAAAACTGCAAGTGACTGATCACAAATGGCTGAAAAACTCATTATTACTTTATGTCAAGGAGGTGTTTTAGCCAGAGAACTGTCTGCCCCTCCCAAACTCTATGCAATCAACAGGCTTTAATTTAATCAATGGCAGATTTCCAGACCTGGGTCACTTAAGCCTTGCTTCCCCACAAATGAGAGTAGAATGAAGCAGCTGAGACTGGGCCAACACATCTCTTCTGTTCCAGGATGTGCTTCATGTGCCTGTGCTTCAGTGGTTTATCTTGGCTGTCCCTTCCTTAATGTCTTTTGGTCATGGACTGCTTGCCTAATGCTCTGACACTGCTCTTACTCTATTCAAGTCCTGATGTGCATGAGTTGTATCACTCTCTCATAACCATATCCTCATCATCTTCGTCTGCTTGTTTGCTTCTCAGTCCACTGCTGTACTGATGCTGGCCTTTCCTATGGGACCTGCTCTCTAGTGTCCAGAGGCCTTATGCCACCTCTCCTTGGCACATCACACCATGTGTATACTTTAAGTGCTAAATAAATTTTGAGTAATTTCATGCCATTTATTTAAAACATTCAAAGACCTCTAGGAGGTAAATAAGCATAAAGTTTGGCAAAATACTGGACGAAATGACTACCATGCATAAATTTTACTCTAAAATTTCCCTGCCATAGTTTAATAGTTTCTATTGTTTATAGGCTTTTTTTTTTTAATGCTGCCAAGACATGAGACAATAGAAAGAATGAACCGCTTTTACTATCATGCTGTATGACAGTTCTCCTACTATTCCTTGTTACACTTTTTGTTATCTATATGTCCACATTTCTGGCCATACATATACATTATCTCTTTTATCCTCACAATGACCAATATATCACAATAATCCTACTTTGCATATATCCCTAAACTAAATATTAGAGGAATTAGATCCAAGATCACTCAGGTAGAAAGTAGTAAACCTGGATTCAAAGCTATGAATGTCTGAATCCATAATCCACATTCTTAACCACTGTGCCTTTTACTGTCTCTCACTTTGTAGTTGTCTTTAAAATAGGATATTATAATCTTGCAAGTTTCATTTTACTTATTTTTAATATTTTAAAAGGAGAAAAATAAGTGATCAATGAAAAAATTGTTTAAGCAGATGATCTTACCTTTATGAACAAAAAATTAAACTAATCATGTACTTCTCGGTGCTATAGAACTTGGGATATTCTTTGGGACCAGCCCTGTGTTCCTCCTCTGTTGTCCTCACCTTTTCCTTGATCTAAATCTGTTAAATTACAATTTTGACTCCTTCCAACTTATGATTTCAAGGAAGATTAGGAACAGCTGGTCAGCAGCCCTGTTGAATAGCCTCCAGTATACTGGAAGAGCATTATTAATTTGTCGCTGTGCTTTCTCTTCTACAATTACATTTTCCTTGACTTTTCCCCGACAGATCTCCTTTTCCTATTTTTATTCATGTTTGCTATCTTCAGAACTCTGGTTGAATTTCTATATTTATTTACATGTATGTACTCACATCTCTCATCTAGTGGGAAGATAGAAGCTTGGTGTATTTCACTCCCATTTGTTACTTTTTAATGTCTTCTTTAAAAAAAAAAAAAAAAAGAACTATGGGATTTCCCTGGTGGTCCAGAGGTGAGGAATCTGCCTGCCAAAGCAGGGGACACAGGTTTGATTCCTGGTCCAGGAAGAGTCCACATGCCCTGGGGCAGCTAAGCCCATGCACCACAACCATTGAGCCTGTGCTCTGAAACTGAGCCACAGCTACTGAGGACTGCATGCCCCAGACCCCATGCTGTGCAATAAGAGAGTCCACAGCAATGAAAAGATGGAGCACTGCAACTAGAGAGTAGCCCCTCTGCAACTAGAGGAAGTCCGCAAGCATCAGTGAAGACCAAGCACAGCCAAAAATAAATAAGTAAATACATAAGCATTTTTTTTAAAATAAACTATGTAGGCTGCCTAGTAGACTTCCTAGTAGGCAGCAACAAAGACCACCAGAGCCAAAAATAAATAAGTAAATATTATTTTTAAAAAGTAAACTATGCAGGCTGCCTAGTAGGCATATCTTTGATTTTGGAAAAATTATAAATAACAAAATCAGTACCAATTTTCATAATCTGAAATTGTTTTAGATTGTTTTTATTCTTGAGGAATCATGTTCTGTCACTAACGACTTAGTTACTTGTCATCTCATACCATCACATATTCAGTGTAATGTGAGATCAAGGATGGAATGAACAGAATAGGGAATTCATTGTTATAATACTATTAAAGAACATTGCTCTTCAAAAGCAAAACAAAACACAAAAAAGTAAATCACCAAGTAGAATCAGGGGACATTACTTTTTTCTAGCTTTAAAGTATTTGCTTTTTTAATCATACTAAACATTATCCCTGATCATTATTATCTTTAAGAAATTTGTAATTTCATTGATCATTCTTCTTAGGTTGTTTTGATAAACTAAGGAGTGAGACATATTTTTTTTCTTTGATCATACCTTTCCCTAATTAACAAATTAGTGAGAATATTAAATGTTGTCTCCTAGAATAATTACTGTATTCATTCAATTCCTAGAATAATTATTGTAATCATTTTTAACTAATATAATTTTAAATAATACTTAGGGTTTCTACTACTAATATGTTTTGTCTATGGATAAAAGTTAACATTGTATCTAAGCACATTTTTTCAGTATATGGATATTGTGAGAATAAAAGGAATTTAATCTCATCTATACCAATAGTCTTTATTCACTCTCCATACATTAGTCATGGTTTCAGTTTTTTGAATTGTCCTCTTTTTGTAGTTAATATGCCTGTTTTTACTTTATTTTTGTAATTAATTGAATATAGTACAGGGGCTGATATTAAATTCTAATTATTTTCACATTTTTGACAGCACTGATTTAGAAAATTTTTTCTTTTAAGATTGAGAATATTTTACATCAAGAACTAGATATTCAGAAATGTTTTCCAATCTGCATTATGTTCCCCAGAATTAAAACTCTAATAAAAATCTATACTTTGATTAATTTTTATTTTTTTAGATGCAAAAATGAAAAATTATGAGAGTGTTCTGGGATGTCCCACACAAGATCAACTCACACACAGACACACAGAGTCACACACAGACACACAGAGACATACACAGATATACAACATAGGCATGCTTTAACATGAAAAGCAGTAAATGCATTTTACTTTCAGGGTACTCAGTTCTTAGATCTTTCTAACGTGTAGGTTTCTTGTAGCTAAAATTTTAATGCCTACTCTGAAATAGCTGTCTCATGTATTTTTTCAAAACTATGGTGTGCTGGAAGGACATGAGGTGGAAGAGTATGGGTGTGCTGATAAAAAGTACCAAGTATGAAGAACTAAGTGTAAAAAAAAAAAGTGGGCAGTCAGTTGGTGAAATCGTGGAGAATTAACTCAAGAGCTAGTATGTAAAATATATACTATCTAAAAAAACTGGATTCAAACTTCTAGCATGCTTTAAGAGCAACTTTAAATCTGAATGAAGTTTCCTTTACCCAATTCTGGACCTTTTCTGAGGGGTGGTATATAGTTTCTATCCAGTTTGCTTCTGATTTTGAAATATTTCACCCTTATATTATTTTTATATATAGTTTTTAGGTTTGTAACGTAAAGGGTATCTTTTAAATTTTTCACCAGTTCCTCAATTTGCATATTTTAAAAACTAATAAATACTCTTTACAAAGAAATATATCCCATATTAGGTAACAGAAAAGATTCAACTATAAGCTAGGAGCTCAATTTTCATAACTTATTTCCTAAATTTGTTTCCTAAAATCAATCTGAGGGAGATAGAGTCTTCCTTTTTTATCTGTTACAGTATTCGAA
Organism: Antilocapra americana; assembly: GCA_007570785.1. NCBI lineage: Eukaryota > Metazoa > Chordata > Mammalia > Artiodactyla > Antilocapridae > Antilocapra > Antilocapra americana. The sequence goes on from ML660214.1 coordinate 2,025,208, forward strand.
CTGTATTATGTATGCCACACCCTCTGTGGTCCTTAGACTTCCTTGAGAAGAAAAAGAAGAAAAAAGCAAACAACAATTCTGTTTATTTGATCTTTCTTCTGACCATGAGGCCTTTGTGAACCTAGGAAATATTCTTCACTATTTCAAAAAAAATCATCTCATTATAAAAATATCATTTGAGTAGTTGCTCTTAGGAGGTTAATTTTTACTTTTAAAAAGTCTATAAATAAGAAGGCTTTCAATTACTAAGCAACAACCAAAATTATAGTTACAAGTACTATGGCAGTTTTTACACAGAATTGGTAAACTATATTAATAGGAATTGCACTTTTTGACTAATGCAGGGTTTGTGTAAATGATACTGCTTGTCATGCCACTGTTAAAAAAAATATCTAAAAGCACTTTATGTGTGAAGAAATTCATAAAATAAAAAGCATTGAGTTCTACATGAAAGAATAGAGGATATCAATTTCATTTTATATTATACAGAAGAATCCTTTAGGGTGTTGGTACAGTAAGTGAAGCACACAATTTTCAGAAACTCTAGAAATTGTCATTTTTGTCACAGGAGCCTGTATTATTTTCTAAAAGATCATATATATTTTTTCAACTTCTATTTTAAATTTAGGACAGCAGATGAACTTGAGTTTTTCTTAAGTGTATTTTTAACTTTATCATCACTCTTTCCACAACCTCTTTAAAAAGGTACTTTAGGACACTCCTGCCTGCATGCTTAATTGCTTCAGTCATGTCTGACTCTCTGAGACCCTATGGGCCATTGCTGCCAGGCCCCTGTGTCCATGGGATTCTCGAGCCAAGAATATTGGAGTGGGTCGCCATTTCCTTGTCAATTTAGGACATTCATTTACTATTAAATTTTAAAACTATTTGAAAATGCTAACATTTACCCAATCTTGGTAAACATATTATTTTGGATAGAATAAAATGATATAAAATATAAATTTTAAGGCCCCCTATCTCTCATTTCTCTCCAAAGGCAAGAACTATAAATAGCTCCTTATGTTATATTCAAAATTCATCCTATTAATTTAAAAGGTTAATTAAAGTATAAATTTAGTATAACAAGTAGAATTATGTACACAAATAGTCCATTAAATTGACTACAGGATAAATACCTTCAACTGAAATACTAGATCTGAAAGTAATTGCATCTAAGATTTTGATAGTTATTGCTAAATTTGCCTTCAGGAGAAAAGGACTGCTATCAACAATACATGAGAATATCTTTTTCCTTCAACAGGGGTCCTATTAAATATTTCAATTTTGCCAATCTTATAGATAAAAGTGGAATCTGGATGCTATTCCTCATGAATAAGGCTGAGCAACTTGTCAAATATGCATTTGTATTTTGCTCTTTCTATGAACTATTAGTGTCCTTTGACCATTTTTCTCTTGACTTGTTCATCTTTTGCTATTGATCTGTGAGAACTCTGTATAAAATAAATTAACCTTCTACCACATGCTTTTGCAAATAGCTTCATTAGTTTATTATTTGTCTTTTATTTATGGCATTATCAACTGTATAATATATAAATAACATATATAATATATATAACTTATATAAATAATATATATATATATAACAACTTCTGTATAAATACAGAAGTACTGTATTTAATTTGCATTAATAGGTATAAGTTGCATCCATGTTTTTTCCTATATAGGCTCTGAATTTGTTTAGATATGTACCAAAAGTTCATATTACTGCAAATGTTTTTTAAAAGATTTTTGTCATCATTCTCTATCTCCCCTCCCTTCTTTATTTAGTAGTATATTTAAAACTTTAGTCCATTTAGAATTAAAATTTATATAAAGAATGGGATAAGAATAAATCTCTTTACATTTCTATAAATGGTTAGGCAGTAGTTTCAAGACAACTTATTGTCCAGTCAACCTCAATGAATAAAAATGACATCTTTATCACCTATTTTATCCCCATAAGTCTATATCATGAGCCCCTATCCTTTTCCACTAATATTCTACATTTGTACCAGTGTCAGACTACTTTAATTACAAATGTTGCAATGTGTTTTAATATCTAGCAGGGCTAAACTATAGAGTATTCAATAATCACAGTAGAGTCAATGCTTGAAGGGACAGCAGAGAGCATCTAGTTCATCCTTTAACTTATAGATGAAGAGAATGAAGGCAAGGGAAGTTCCAAGAGTCATTCAACATTCCACAGCAGTTCATAGGAGACCCAGTGAAAGTGTAGAAGTGAAAATCGCTCAGTCATGTCCAACTCTTTGAGACCCCATGGGCTATACAGTCCACGGAATTCTCTAGGCCAGCCCAAGAATACTGGAGTGGGTAGCCTATCCCTTCTCCAGCAGATCTTCCTGACTCAGGAATTGAACCAGGGTCTCCTGCACTGCAGGCAGATGCTTTACCAACTGAGCTATGGGGAAGCCCTAGAAGACCCAGGAACTAGAACAAAGATTACCTGGCTAGTGTCCCAGTACTCATTCCTCTGAGCTATGCTTGCAACTATAAAGATATACCCATAGACTTCAATAATTCTCAAATTATTCTGGATTTAAGTTTCTTGGTGATTGTTTTTTCTATTCTACTTTCTTATGCTCCTGAAACTTCACTTTTCTATATGCTTATGAGATTTTCATTATTAAGGTTACCTATAATACCTATAGCCCATGAATGCTGACAGAAGACAAACCAAACCTATCTTCCAACATCCTTTGTCATTGCCTACTTACTTTGCTCATAAGAATCCTGAGTGAAGTTGTTCTAATGTTGGGGGAAAAAAATCCCAAAGCAATGCACAAGCAAACAGTAAAGCTTCCATTGACTAACTAGGACGTTATCTGCCAGAGGCAGTTATCAGCAAGCACCTTAGTAAGATTCATGGCTGACAATAAATACAAGCCATTGTGAACACAACCATTATGTATATGAACATAATATATACATATTTAACTTCTATTATATCTGGGAAGTCAGAAACAGTGGTGTAAAAAAATATGGAAATATGTGATGGTTTTTCACACAATGATTCAGAGGCAAAAACTCCGTGCTTTCCAAAATCAGAACAAGACAAGCTTAAGAAAATTTTTAAGAGTAGTACCAAATTATATCAAGATAATAGGTCAAGCTCCAGGGATCTGACACAGATGCAAAAGCAAATGTCGAAACTGAAAGATACTAAAGTTCAGGAACTTACCATCTGAGGTGGTTTCATGTAAGAAGCTGGACCATTTACAGAAGTAGGGATCCATTATACGCTCGAATCAAATGCAGAGGTTATAATTCTAGACAATTTTGCTACTACCTAGACATCTCTAACTAAACCAGCAGTTATTGTATTAGACTTTCCCAAATCACTGAATTAAAATAAAGGATCTAGGCATCTTTCCAATTGAGTGGGATTAGCAACATGATATTAATGGAAGAAAACATCCTATTTGTCCAAAGATAAAATATCTAAAACACCTCAGTAGAGGGAGAATAAGATGGGAGTTTAAAGCAAAATGCATCACTTCTTATCTAGAAAGCACAATGTACATTAGCAGAAAGTTGAAAAGGACCATACAGATTAAGAACTACAAAGAATCATTTGAATTGATAACTTACACCCAAATAAAGTAGAAAAATAATGCCTGCCTCCCATTTATACTACTCAAAGAATTAAATTCAGTTGCCTCTCAGCACTGTGAATGACCACTTATAACAGGAAAAGTTACATCATGATGTTTTATTTTCTTTTCAAGATGGGTTAGTATGTGAACTTGTTACTCTTAAATTACTTTCAGAAATCTAGTTTCCATACTATAAACAAATAAATCCAATAATGATTGCCTCTCTCAGTGACAATCATCTGTTAATTACTGAAGACATCCTGATCTGAACCCAGGGATCAAACCCAGGCCTCCCGCATTGCAGGCAGATTCTTTACCAGCTCAGCCAAGGAAGCCCAAGAATACTGGAGTGGGTAGCCTATACCTTTTCCAGGGGATCTTCCCAACTAAAGAATGGAACCAGGGTGTCCTGCATTGCAGGTGGATTCTTTACCAGGTAAGGTTTTAGTGAAGCACCAAATGTCTTTAAGATGCATATAAGATGGTAATATATTATTTTCTAAGATCTGTTAAAGTAAAATCTATTAGTTAGATACACTTACATATATAATTTTTCCAAGCCTGACTCACAAAAAGCTGTGATGCAATACACCTTATTCTTAAATGTATACCTTATACTTCACTTTCACACACTAAAAAATACAGAATGAAAAAAAATGAACACGATTTAAATCATTCCTTAGAGCAAAACAAATTACATTAAAATATCAAAGTGATGCTGCTTTAAAAAAAATAATTCCTGGTAGTGAAAGCTGAAACTGTGCATCTCAGTTTATTAAATTTAAACAATAGAGTTTCCCCTAAATTCTACTAGGATTTAGAGAAAATCATCCTTAAAACTTGGTATATAGGACTTCTTTCCAATACTCTTCTTTTTTCAGTGCTAGTGTTTCCATATGTTTATATATTAATACCATGAAGTTTTACATTATATAATGTGCTTGTGCTTGTGTAAATATTAATAGGTATATGTGTATGTTCATATATATATATATATGTGTGTGTGTGTTCATATATATTCCCATAAAAACACAAGATTATGGTCTTGTATGATATAGTCTCTGGTGACTCAGATGGTAAAGAATCTGCCCGCAATGTAGAAGCTGCTGCTGCTGCTGCTGCTGCTAAGTCACATCAGTTGTGTCCAACTCTGTGTGACCCCATAGATGACAGCCCACCAGGCTCCCCCATCCCTGGGATCTGTAGCCTACCAGGTTACTCTGTCCATGGGATTTTCCAGACAAGAGTACTGGAGTGGGTCGCCAGTGCCTTCTCCAGCAATGTAGGAGACCCAGGTTCAATTCCTGGGTTGGGAAGATCCCCCAGAGAAGGAAATGGCAACCCACTCCAGTATTCTTGCCTGGAGAATTCCATGGACAGAGGAGCCTGGCAGGCTGCAACCCATGGGGTTGCAAAGAGTCAGACACAACTAAGTGACCAATACACATGATATTTTTAAATGCTAAAGGTTATTTCATGTTACAAGTAAATTTTGAATTAGATTTTTTTAAATTAAAAAAGTCCTGGTGGTAATTGCTGCCTGGGGTGAGTAATAATTAGGCACAGGATGATGTGGAAAGGCAGACACTAAAATGTAGATAACTGCACACTGACATTTAATTCATTAAACTTCCTGAAATGCTGACCTGAGATCTCTTAACCATTATATTTCTGCTTTTTCTTAATTGATTTTCATTCTAATTTGATTTTATTTCTATTTTGTGCTGTTTTGTAAGCTACCTCACATATTTTCTGACAGTTTAACTTATTAATAACCCTAATAAGAAGTTAATGAACTGGAAAGTTAAGGATAATTATTTTCATCATTTATTCTCAAATTTATTTATGTATTTCCAAAAATCTCTAATGTTCTCTCTCAGTGTAAGTATCCATGCAGTAACTTGATGATATGTCTACAGATCTGGGAGATGAGGTGACATGAATAAATGCTGTTGGTCTCTAGATTGTTTCAGGAGCCAGGATGCTATAATAATTTTAATATCATACCCACCCCTGCTCATCTTCCCCTCTACTCCCACTCTCTTTCCTGATGACTATCTAGAAAGTCTTCATATACTTACAAGTGTGACTTCTTGCTGACATCAGACATAGAGAGCTAAATTTATCATGAGCTAAAGATACCTTGATTCTCCAAAACATCATAGTCTTATTAGTTGCCAAATTACTTTATAACCAACTTCTGATTACTCAGAGAAGATCATCTGATTACTGAGCAGTTAAATAAGAGCACTTCCCTCTTTTCCACAGCTAATTTCTCCTCTAAGGGAGTTGGATCTGAGTAGCTAAAATAGGCAACTGCCCAGGTGATATAATTTGAGATTAATGGGAAGAAAAAGTCATCTCAAACTTTTAACTCATTGCTCTCCATTCTTAAAGAAGTCTATATGATCCTGGATTTCTTTGTTGTCTTTGAGAACTCCTTTTAAAACTGAACTAGCCCTGGTTGGGGAAACTCCTTTTTAACACTATGATCAAGGCTTACTACCAGTCTATGAAGGCCTCCATGCAAACTAGAGACTGGCTGCCTCAGCATGTGCATTTTAGGAAAAGACATGTTTCTGGCACAGTCCCTTGCCCACTCATATGGTGCCTTGTGCAGAGTGCACTGCAGAACTGTACTCAGCAGCAAAACTTAAATAAACTGCACACCGAATACTAGGAAAGGAGCAGGGAGAGTGTCCACGTGCTAGCCCTGGGTTGCCCCAGTCAAAGCCAAAAAAAATAAACAACCTTATAATAGTGTTCATCTATTAAGTCTGTGCTTTATAATGCTGTTTTAGATACCTGAGTTGAGGCAATACTATCATCCCCACAGATAAGCAAAATTGACTGTCTCTGGAAATATTGTGCAGGAAAATAGAACAAAGCAAAACAATAGTAAAAACTTGGGTTTATATACCAACTATTACCATAAATATCAAACATCACATTAATACAATTTAATATTCTTTCATTTTAAAAGACTGAGAGCATTGCAACGTAATTAAGAACATTTACAGTTTTTCTTAGCTGTCCTTCATAAATAGGTGGCTTTCTGGGCACCAGAAGGACATTTTAACCTTTGGTATCTTCCAAAGCATGTCAACCTTCAAAGCCAGACTGCTCATGATAGCAGTCCCACCATAATAGATAATATGACACCAAAATGATTGAATCTGGGGAATTTTTTTTCAAACTGAAACCCCAGAATTTGGGTATGGTTGAAATGCTTTAGCTTCTTTAGGATTATCTCCATGTTTCTCTTTAATCTCAGTGGATCTGCTCAGTGAAGTGAAGTGAAGTGACAGTTGCTCAGTCATTTGACTCTTTGCGACCAGGGTAGAATACCACAGCGGGTAGCCTTTCCCTTCTCCAGGAGATCTTCCCAACCCAGGGATCGGGATCTGCTCAGTATCTGTCACCTATTTGGGCCTCTGAATTTCTGTATGGCATGGCCTTGCAGTTAGTTCTGGCAAGTGTTTTTATATTGTCAATGTTTTTACAAACAGAGGAAAGAGGTAGCCTGCCAGCTCATTTTACTGTGGGTCTCTGTGCTGGCCTCAGCCTCATCTCTGTGACACAGACACAGGTTAGATGGTGACAGTAGAAGGTCTTTATTTCCTCTGTCAGCACCCAGAGAGTTTCAACCAACACATGAAATAATGTCTTGTTTAAATAGCACTTAGACACGGTTCACATCGTTTTCAAAATGTTCTACCCGCATCATTCCTACAATCAAGGGAAATGTTGGACTTGATAACAGAGGGGAGGAAAAGTAAATTTCAATAACATTTCAATGGAAGCTGAATTCCCAGCTGGGAACTGAATTTACAAGAAAGCAGAAAGTAAATATACTGAAGTGAGGCTTTGTTAGCAGTTTCCTCTGCTTTTTCAAATAGCTTAATTGAAGTCCTACCAAGATAGAAACAATCACTTAGCAAGCCACATTTGAAAGGCACTTAATGGAGCAGCTCAATTCCTAGTGGAACTAACTTTTTAAAATAAAAGAGCAATAACTAAGAATTATTATGGATGGATAACAAAATTGTATTCTCATAGAGCTGCTTATTTCCTCACATTTTGATGAAATATAGACTGCTCAGAATTTCAGGGTAGAAGACTCTGCAAAGTCTATCTCTGCTTCAGGCTAAGAATTCCTAGGGGCAAGGTTCTTGAGTCTCGATATTCTTTACTCTGTGAACCTAATGCTTGCAGACACACTAACACATAGTATTTAAAGATTTTTTTAAAAAGATATTTTTCAAAGTTTATCAAATAAATTCATATATTTAATAAAATAGAAAATATATTTTAGGCTTACTACATTTTCAAAATGAAAATCAACTGAGGTGGAGTACAGAACTGATAATACTCAACACATACAACATGAACATTCATTTGGTGCTACATATACTGATTATAATGTATAGATCTTGGTTAGCTGATCATTTTCTGAGAGAAATCATTCAAAAAAATGGGACTGTTGGAAGAGATTGAAACAATCTGTAATTACCAATTATAGTTATGATTTTTCTCATTTCCTTAAGATTTCACTGCATATTGATGATCTATGTCCTTTCTAGGCACATAGGGATACAAAGATAGATAACACAGAATTCCATAGAGAATATTTTCAGAAAAATGATTGTACATATTATACATGAAGCATATACATACACATTTTTGACACTTATCTGTGGCATAAGCTAGAATCTTTGCCATGAGCTGGAATCATACATTATCTCTAAGGCTTGTCCCACGTGCACCCACCCCACCCCAAGAAAAGAATAAATAGCATCATGGTCTCCTTTAGCATATTCTATATACTCTATGTTATCCCAGAATACTCTTTTTGATGTCCAGTCACTAAGGGGCTTCTCTTGTGGCTCAGCTGGTAAAGAATTCGCCTGCAATGTGGGAGACCTGGGTTCAATCCCTGATTTGGGAAGATCCCCTGGAGAAGGGAAAGGATACCCACTCCAGTATTCTGGCCTGGAGAATTCCATGGACTGTATAGTTTATGGGGTCACAAAGAGTTGGACATGACTGAGCGACTCACTCAGTCACGTCTGACTCTTTGTGATTCCATGGGCTACAGCACACCAGGATCCTCTGTCCTCCACTATCTCCTAGAATTTGCTCAATTCATGTCCATTGAGTCACTGAGGCTATCTAGGCATCTCATCTTCTGTGGCCCTCTTCTCCTTTTGCCTTCAATCTTTCCCAGCATCAGGGTCTTTCCAATGAGTTGGCTCTTCCCGTCATGTGGCTCAAGTATTGGATCTTCAGCTTCAGCATTAGTCCTTCCAATGAATATTCAGGATTGATTTCCTTTAGGATTGACTGGTTTGATCTCCTTGAAGTCCACAGGACTCTCAAGAGCCTTCTCTAACACCACAATTTAAAAGCATCATTCTTCGGCACTCAGCCTTCTTTATGGTCCAACTCTCATATTTGTACATGTCTAATGGAAAAACCGTAGTTTGGCTATATGGACTTTAGTCAGCAAAATGATGTCTCTGCTTTTCAAAATGCTGTCTAGGTTCATCATAACTTTCCTCTCTAAGAGTAAAAGTCTTTTAATTTTATGGCGGCAGTTACCATCTGCAGTGATTTTAGAGCACAAGAAAATAAAATATGTCACAGCTTCCACTTTTTTCCCTACTATTTGCCATGAAGTGAAGGGACTGGATGGGATAATCTTAGTTTTTTGAACATTGAGTTTCAAGCCAGCTTTTTCATTCTTCCCTTTCACTCTCAAGAGGCTCTACCCTATGCATGATATTTGTTTCTTTTTGATACAATTGCCCATGTATTTCAGCTACATTTTATATCACTGGCATTCTACTGCCCCTTGAATCTGCTCTTCCTTGGTGTTATCCTACCTAGTACCTGCTAGTGCCCTATCCTGGTGTTTGTTTTCTCTATCCTTTTGGAATGACTCCTCTTTTATCACTTCCCCTGTGTCTTCACAGATGCTAACACTCAACTCTGACTCTCCATGATTCTACCTCTGAACTGTCTTCCTTAAAAATGCTACTTAGTCCCACATAACATCTCTGTGCTGATCACTTTTACCTTTCCCCTTAGACCACCCTTGATTAAACTAGCCTCCATTGATTACCATCTCTTTTGAACTCCAACAGCACATACTGACAATTCTACACATTGAAACCTCAATTATATATAGCATTCTGTGCTATGGCATATATATTAAGTTCCTATCCCCTCATGGACTGTCAGATTCTCATCTCTAGAGACCACGTTTTACATTCCCACTTTATGTTTAGCATTTGGTGAATGAGGCACCATAGAACCCCCTTAGTAAATTGCTCAGTGGGTAACAGACTTAAGCCTCTGAGGTTGTAAATCTGACACTTTTGACAGATACTAAATAATTGGAATCAGTCTGTCTTGTTTTCTGCCTTTATAAAGGCTTGGATGGCAACCTTTCAACATCATAGCCAAGGTTTTGGGAAGCCAGTTAAGTTTGTATAACCCTGTGTGTGTGTGTGTGTGTGTGTGTGTGCACGCTCAGTCACACACTTGTGCCTGACTCTTTGCGACCCCATGGACTGTAGGCCACTAGTCTCCTCTGTGCATGGAATTTTCCAGGCAAGCATACTGGAGTGGGTTGCCACTTTCTATTTGAGGGGATCTTACCATTCCAAGGATTGAATGTCCATCACTTGTGTCTCCTGTATTATTTGGAGTGAGTTCACAGCACTGAAATTCTTTTTAAAATTTCCCCAGAACATTTTAATGAGAACCACACTAGCTTATGGAGCTTTCCTGATGGCTAGGATGGTAAAAAACCTGCCTGCAATGCAGGAAACCTGGTTTCATGAAACCTACAGTCCATGGGGATGCATACAATTGGTCACAACTGAGTGAATAAGCACACTAGCTTACAATTTCCAATCTTATTTCATGGGAATTTAAAAAATAATACAGAGTTGTAGTTTGTAACTATACATGAAAAAAAAAACAAATATGAATAATTATTCCTAAGTTTTAAAGTTAGCAAATATTTTAATAGTTACCTTAAAAATCACTTAAAATATATGTGTTAAAACATAAGTATAATTTAAAAACCAAAGAATAACTTAAACTCATGTATCCACTTTATAAAATTGCTATTTTGATTGGAATTTCTGAATAGTAACTTTATTGATCAGCTTTTGGAATACTATTCTTTACCAAGCTGGATTTAGAAAAGGCAGAGGAATCAGAGATCAAATTGCCAATATCCAATTGTCTTACAGAAAGTAAGACAATTCCAGAAAAATCATCTACTTCTGCTTCATTGACTACACCAAAGCCTTTTACTGTGTGGATCACAACAAACTGTGGAAAATTCTTAAAGAGATGGGAATACCACACCAGCTTACCTGCCTCATGAGAAACCTGTATGCAGGTCAAAAAGAAATAGTAAAACCGAACATGGACTACAGACTGATTCAAAATTGGGAAAGGAGTGCATTCAAGGCTGCCTATTGTCACCATTTTATTTAACATATATGCGGAGTACATCACGTGAAATGCTGGGCTGGATGAATTACAAGCTGGAATCAAGGTCATTGGGAGAAATATCAATAACTTCATATACGCAGATGACACCACCCTTATGGCAGAAAGTGAAGAGGAACTAAAGAGCCTCTCAATGAAAGTGAAAGAGGAGAGTGAAAAAACTGGCTTAAAACTCAACATTCAAAAAACTAAGATTATGGCATCCAGTCCCATCATGTCATGACATATAGACAGTGAAACAATGGAAACAGTGAAAGACTTTATTTTCTTGGGCTCCAAAATCATGGAAGATGGTGAATGCAGCCATGAAATTAAAAGACACTTGCTCCTTGGAAGAAAAGCTGTGACAAACCTAGACAGCGCATTAAAAAGCAAAGACATTACTTGCTGACAAAAGTCGGTATAGTCAAAGCTGTGGTTTTTCCAGTAGTCATGTATGGATGTGAGTGTGACTATAAAGAAGGCTGAGCATTGAAGAATTGATGCTTTTGCATTGTGGTGCTGGAGAAGACTCTTGAGAGTCCCCTGGACTGCAAGGAGATCAAACCAGTCAATCCTAAAGGAAATTAACCTTGAATATTCATTGGGAGGACTGATGCTGAAGCTGAAGCCAACTCATTGGAAAAGACCCTGATGCTGGGAAAAAATGGAGACAGGAAGAGAAGGGGACGACAGAGGATAAGATGGCTGGATGGCATCACTGATTCAATGGACATGATTTGAGCAAGCTCTAGGAGATGGTGAAAGGCAGGGGAACCTGGCATGCTGCAGTCCATGAAGTCACAAAGAGTTGGGCATGACTGAGTGACTGAACAATGATAACCCTTTACCAATAGTTGGCATTAGTAATTTCTGTATTAAACTAAACAGTAAATAAATTGCACACTCTTTAATGGAATATATTTTATGTATATCTCCATTAAGGCACCATTACAAGCTTCAGCTTGTGAAATTCATTTTTAATTTATCTGGATGTGTTTCATTTAAGCGCTCTTTAATTACCAGAGTGCTTAGCATATTGCATACTGAAACTATGGATTGATTTAATGTCACAATAAAGATTTTCTGCTTTAATCCTTAATTAGTTCACTGAACTTATATCCATTTAATATCAGTGACTAGGATTTTATTAATGATAGTATTGTTTGCAAAGCAGAAGCAATGCAAACCACTAAATTCCCTTGAAGAGTAATATCAAATTAATGTTACAATTTGTGAGGAATAACTTTAATGTTACCTTAAAGTACACTTTATGTTCATAATGTTTAGGTTTCCTCTAACTTTAAGTAAAGATCTATGTTAATCTAATACCACAGTACACTATTATTTAAAATATAAAACTTTGAGCTTTAGTCTAAACAATCTAGCTAATTAACAGTTAATTCATTCTCCTTCTGCTCCTCCTCCTCTTCTCCGAAAACCACTACTTGAATTTTGCAAGTAATAATAATTTATACCAGAAGATATCCATCTGTATGATTTCCTTTTACCAAAAATCATGAAAGATACCACCGCTAATTCTGGCCTACTTCTATTGTTATAGTGTGCTGGCATCTAGATTAAAATTGTTTGGAGTTTCCATGTCTGATAAAATACTAGGTAAGAGTTTATTGTGATACTTAACCTCAGGCAAGCCAGTTCAGCAAATATGCTTTTGGCTGATTTCAGTTCAATAACTCACTTCTTGGGAAAAATTAAAAAGTCATGTCAAAATAACAGAGTCATACATAAGGATGCCTTTTTCCCTTTGTCTTATTGTTTTGTTTTTAAATTGAGCTGGGATGGTATACTAAAAAGGAAGCTTTGAGATCTGAAATATCTCTCTTAGAGACATATAGCCAATTAGCCATGAAAATACTACAAATCCCTAATTGAGATTGTGGAGCTAGCCTTATTATCTTCCTACAAATTTCCCTATATGCTGGGAAATGCTTTCCTCAGCCTGTTAAGAGAGCGTAAGCAAGATATAAATGTATAAACTTTCTCTTGCTCTCAGGTGTTCTGTGCAGTCTATTTCAACAATGATTAAATGGTTTGCTCTGAATGGTAGCAAACTAAAGAGTGAAGCTGAAGTCCATTTTCATCCAGCAACTTAAACTTGGTCATTTTGTTGTCAGAGTCATTCTGATGCTCCTTTTCCCTCTTCAGAATACATGCAACAAAAATGGTAGGATTTTTTATTTCCCATTTTTTGGGAGAAAAACAGAGTTTTTGTTATAGTATGACTCATTTTGGTTCCTTATCCCCAAATTCCTGCTTTACCTGGTGTTCTGCAATGAGACATGTCATTACTACTCTTCTGTGCAGTGATCTATTAAGCATTTTGAAACTTATGCCTCTTAGGAAATATGTCCTGCTATTTGTCACTATCTACTCTTAAGAGAGCAATGATGTTAGTAAAAGGCCATTTATTTCTAAAAAAGTTCTCTCTGGCTCAACCACTTAACTGAAGAGTAAAGGTACATCAGTAAAAGTCACAATTGTGAGGTACGTTGGTTTTCAGTCTTTAGTGTACAAGATAAACACCTGGCAGTAGGATTATGAAATTTAGGCAATAAAAATACAGGACACATAATTCAATTTGAATTTCAGACAAATAACAAATATATATATATATATATATATATATATATATTTTAGTATAGTGATGCCCCAAGCAACATCAGTGACATTTTTATACTAAAAAACCTTGGTAGGTTATCTGACATTCAAATTCAACTGTGCATCCTCCATTTTATCTACTTGGAGGGCTTGTTAAAACACAGATTACTGGTGCCACCCTCAAAACTTCTAATGCAGTAGAACATTGCCAAATAACTTTCTTACAGGCTCCCAGGTGATATTAACACTGCTAGTCTAGGAACCTCAGTTTTGAATACCAAAGCATAATGCATAAGAGTTTAAGCTTGCAAGAGAAAACGGTGTTTGAATCCCAGTCTGCTGCTTAAAACCATAAGCTAAATTATTTCCTTGAGCACCATAAACCATGGTCTCCCTACTGAAACAAAAGGAAAATATTAATAAAATTAATACTGATGACATGTAATAATTCATAGTGCTCAGCAAAATACAAAGTGCTCAGTAAAGGTTATGCTACAATTTCTTAACATAGGAAAAAGTTTGAGTTGAGTTCTGCTCTTCCACAGATTGTGTTATTTAGAAGAGTAGAACCATAGCAAGTTACTAGCTTTTCTACACAAGAAAAACTGGAGAACACAGTTTACTGCAAAAGAGCCCAGCATTTTAAGACTTCTAAAAGACTTAAAAACATGAATAAAGAAAGTAAAACTACAAGAGAAGTACGTTCCAGACTTATGTGACAATGGAACAATAACCCCTCCAGCACAAGGAAGTAATTTAAACACATATTTTCCATGATAAACCATTTAGGAACTATTGCTTCACAGGGCATTTAAATACAAAATGACATAATTACAAGCAGAGATTGTGTTTGCTACACAGAAAAAAATGCCTTTCAATTACCGTTGATATCTAGAAGACTTTAGCTGAGAATACAGTACATCCATTCTTCATTTATTGAACATCTAAATTATGTTCAATATGGAGAATTATGTGCTATAATGATACAAGGAAGAGTTATATAAGAAATATTGCCCTTAAACTGCTCACAAGCTGGCACTTAAAATATTTAACAATGGATACTGACCTTAATATTTCTCTTACTGTGATTAGACTTTAGACAGGTTTCCTCCTGACTTTAGGTCCCTGACCTCCCTTTTTCAACATTTACTTTTGAAAATTTACATTTGTAAATTCTTTCTTTTCCCCAGGAGATGTAGGTATTCTACAATCTAGAAACATCCTTTGCAAGGATCTGGAGTCATTCCTTTGAAATATAAGCACAAAAGTAGATACTGTTCCTATCTCCCAGTCTCTATGAGAGAATAGGAGTCTAAATTTACTGAGTAACAGTTAGCAAACACAGAGATTGAACACTGACATTTTAGAAATCAATGAACTAAAATGGACCAAAACGAGTGAATTTTTATTCAGATGATCAATACTGTGGGCAAGAAATGGAAGTAGAAGAAGAAGAAACAGAGTAGCCCTCAACAAAGAGTCCGAAATGAAGTACTTGGGCAAAAACTCAAAAATGATGAATGATCTCTCTTAATTTCCAAGGCAAACCATTTAATACCACAATAATCCAATGCTATGTCGTGACCAGTAATGCTGAAGAAGCTGAAACCAAATGGTTCAATGGAGGCCTACAAGACCTTCTAGAAGTAACACCCCCCAAAATTGTCGTTTTCATCATAGGGGCTGGAATGCAAATGTAGAAAGTCAAGAGATACCAGAAGGAACAGGCAAATTTGGCCTTGGAATACAAAATGAAGCAGGGCAAAGGCTAATAGAGTTTTGCCAAGAGAAAGCACTGATCATGGCAAACACCCTCTTCCAACAATCCAAGAAAAGACTCTACACATGGACATCAGCAGATGGTAAATACCAATATCAGATTAATTATAATCTTTGCAGCCAAAGATGGAGAAGCAGTCTGCAGAAACAAGACCGGGAGCTGACTGTGGCTCAGATCATGCACTCCTTATTGCCAAATAAAGACTGAAATTGAAGAAAGTAGTGAAAACCACTAGACCATTCAGGTATGACCTAAATCAAATCCCTTATGATTATACAGTGGAAGTGAGAAATAGATTCAAGGGATTCAATCTGATAGACAGAGTGCCTAATGAACTATGAAGGGAGGTGCATGACACTGTATAGGAGGCAGTGATCAAAAGCATCCCCAAGAAAAAGAAATGCAAAAAGGCAAAATGGTTGTCTGAGGAGGCCTAACAAATAGCTGAGAAAAGAAGAGAAACTAAAGGCAAAGGAAAAAAGGAAGGATAAAAGCATCTAAATTCAGAGTTCCAAAGAAGATCAAGAAGAGTTAAGAAAGACTTCCTTAGTGATCAGTGCAATGAAATAGAGGAAAAGAAAAGAATGGGAAAGACTAGAGATCTCTTCAAGAAAATTAGAGCTACCAAGGGAACATTTCATGCAAACATGGGCACAATAAGGGACAGAAATGGTATGGATCTAACAGAAGCAGAAGATATTAAGAAGAGGTGGCAGGAATGAAGAACTATACAAAAAAAGTTCTTCATGAGCCAGAT
Source organism: Antilocapra americana (assembly GCA_007570785.1). Lineage (NCBI taxonomy): Eukaryota > Metazoa > Chordata > Mammalia > Artiodactyla > Antilocapridae > Antilocapra > Antilocapra americana. The sequence goes on from ML660214.1 coordinate 2,041,490, forward strand.
AACCACTATAGTGTGATCACTCATGTAGAGCCAGACAGCCTGGTATGTGAAGTTAAGTAGACTTTAGGAAGCATCACTATGAGCAAAGCTAGTAGAGGTGATGGAATTTCAGTCGAGCTACTTCAAAACCTAAAAGATGATGCTGTGAAAGGGCTGCACTCAATATGTCAGCAAATTTGGAAAACTCAGTAGTGGCCACAGGACTGGAAAAGGTCAGTTTTCATTTTAACCCCAAAGAAAGGCAATGCCAAAGCATGTTCAAACTACTGCACAATTGCACTCATCTCACATGCTAGCAAAGTAATGCTCAAAATTCTCCAAGCCAGGCTTCAAGAGTCATGAACTATGAATTTCCAGATGAATAAGCTGGATTTAGAAAAGGCAGAGGAACCAGAGCTCAACTTGCCAACATAGTTTGGATCACTGAAAAAGCAAGAGAATTCCAGAAAAACATCTACTTCTGCTTTATTGATTATGCTAAAGCCTTTGACTGTGTGGACCACAAGAAACTGTGGAAAATTCTTCAAGAGCAGGGATACCACACCACCTTACCTGCCTCCTGAGAAATCTGTATGCAGGTCAAGAAAGAACAGTTAGAATTGGACATGGAACAATAGACTGATTCCAAATTGGGAAAAGAGTATATCAAGGCTGTATACTGTCACCCTGCTTATTCAACTTATATGCAGAGTTATTTAACATCTTGCAAAATGCCCAGCTGGATGAAGCACAAGCTGGAATCAAGATTGGCAGGAGAAATATCCACAAACTCAGATACGCAAATAACACCACGCTTATGGCAGAAAGTGAAGAGGAATTAAAGAGCCTCTTGAAGAAAATAAAAGAGGCAAGTGAAAAAGCTGGCTTAAAGCTCAACAGTCAGAAAACTAAGATCATGGCATCCCCACATTACTTCATGGCAGATAGATAGAGAAATATGGAAACAGTGACGGACTCTATTTTCTTGTGCTCCAAAATCACTGAGAGTGGTGACTGCAGTCATGAAATCAAAAGACACTTGCTTCTTGGCAGAAAAACTATGATCAACTGAGAGAGCATAATAAAAAGCAGAGACAATACTTGTTGACAAAGGTCCATCTAGTCAAAGCTATAGTTTTTCCAGTAATCATGTATGAATGTGAGAGTTGGACTACAAAGAAAGCTGAGTGCTGAAGAATTGTTGCTGTTGAACTGTGGTGCTGGAGAAGCTCTTGAGAGTCCCTTGGACTGCAAGGAGATCAAACCAGTCATTCCTAAAGGATATCAGTCCTGAATATTCATTGAAATGACTGACGCTGAAGCTGAAACTCCAATACTGGCCATCTGTTGTGAAGCACTGACTTGTTGGAAAAGACTCTGGTACTGGGAAAGACTGAAGGCAGGAGGAGAAGGGGACAACAGAGGATGAGATGGTTGGATGGCATCACCGAATCAATGGACGTGAGTTTGAGTAAGCTCCGGGAGTTGGGGATCAGCAGGGAAGCCCTGGGTGTTTTAGTCCATGGAGTTGCAGAGAGTCATACAGGATGAGCGACTGAACTGAATTGAGCAAATACAGGTGGCCTAATCACATTGACAAACATCCTCCAGCATTTTTCCATTTGTTTGCCTTAGTATTTAAAAATCCTCCACCTTTTGTGTCAGCGTACTTGAATTGTCTCTCTCTCTCTCTCTCTCCTGTTAGAATTGTCTGGATAAAGTCTTTTCATACAGTTTAAATAATCTAAGGGAGTTTCTCTTTGACAATACTAACCGTATTTTATTTTCATTATTATAAAGTTTATCTAGTATAGTGTATTTTTTATGAGTCTGATTAACAACAAACCAGGTTGAAGTTGGTATCAAATGTTAAATATGTTGACTTACCACCACTGCTTCTAAGTGCTGGCGTTAAACAGAAAAAGCACTGTTTAAAAGTCTTGGAACTTGTTTGAATCTCACTTCTACTTACTACCATGTATGTGGCCTTAGGAAAAAATATTATATTTTTCTGATTTTTTTCCTCATCTATAAAATAGGGATAATAAAAGTCTACTTACCAAATCTACTGTGATCCAGGGAAAAGATAAGTAGAGTATGGGAAAATAAGGTAGTCTGTAAGGAACAAATAATCAAAGAGGCACTCAGGAAGAACTGAGCCATGTTACTGATGAAGAGCTAGGAAGATTTTTTAACATCACTTACTGAATTCTGTAACACTTCTCAGGTTCACTCTGAAAGAACAAGGCCTTCAAAAATGCTGGCTTATATTTATCTTTAAAAAGTTGTCTTCTATTATTCCTCCTCCTTCAGAGGCCTGGCTCTTCAGTTTCTCCTGAGTTCTCTCCTTATTTTTTTCAAAAATGCTCCTTGTTTGTTGTTGTTCAGTCACTCAGCAGTATCCAACTCTTGGTTATGCCATGGACTATAGCATACCAGGCTTCCCTGTCCTTTACCATCTCCTGGAGTTTGCTCAAACTCATGTCCGTTGAGTCCCTAATGCTATCCAACTCTCTTGTCCTTGGTCATAGTTTATTTCTATAGTACTGATAAATGGTAATCCTGTTTTGAATGTCTTCCTTGGATTGAACTCTTTGGTCAGGTTTATTCTCTAACTCGATCAAGACACTTCTTTCTGAAGAAACCAAAGTCCTATGGCTTTTTAAAATTTCTAAAATTTCTATCTATTTCCCAAAGTGATAATTAAACCCCACACTGTTACTACTAAGCAGGAGAAACATATTGCAACCTGGGCAGAGCTGCCAGAGTGATTACATACTAATATTTCTTACTGCAAACCAAGCCACCTCCTCCTGAAAAGTCAGAATTGTTTGTCAAAAGTGATTCATTTTAGAACAGTATTGTGCTCCAATCAGGGCATCTGCTTTTCTCACTGAATAAATCAATAGCCCTCTCAAGCCAAAAACCACATTTGATTCAACCTCTTCAGTTTGAAAAACATGAAATTGACATTTACTGTAACACAAAATTTACAATGGTTGTGGCTTAATTTAATTAGTCACAGCACTGAATTTTAATGAGAAAGTCTTAGAAGGCACTGATTAAAACTTTACTAAAGAGTATCAGACGTATACTAATGGTACCAAATAAATACTACTGGGATCACAAAGAAAATGATGATATTAAATGAGTACGTTCTTATCTGTAATCTGGAATATAAAGAAATTTAGGAGGAAGTTTATTTATTTATTTTTTTTGGCATGGCCTTCTCTGGTGATTCAGATGGTGAAGAATCTACCTGCAATGTGGGAAATCCAGGTTCGATCCCTGGGTTGGGAAGATCCTCTGCAGAAAGAACTGGCAACACATTCCAGCATTTTGCCTGGAGGATTCCATGGATAGAGCAGCCTGACGGGCTACTGTCCAAAGGATCGCAAAGAGTTGGACATGATTGAGTGACTAACAATTACTAACCAAAACTGAATAATTTCTATAGTTTTAGAATATGGCTATGTGATGTAGGATGTTCAGCAACAGAATAACGTTTAGTCCTTGCTTTCAAAGCATAGTTTGTAAGATACATTTACACCTGTGAACACTTAAATAAAACTAGGAGAGAGGACCTAGAGGAGACTTCCTGAGACTATTCAGAATTAATCTAGTCTTTTAGAAATATGATTAAATATTTGGAAAGGAGAGTTGAAGGGCAAAGCAAAGATACACTGGGAAAAGGGAAGTATGACAGTTGAGAGAACAGCTGAAAACCAGGTAATGAGATTGAGATTGTGTCTTGGGAGGACTATAGATGATATAAACGTACCTGCAGACAAACAATGTAACCTAGGTTGTAAAAGGCATCAGAAAATCCATGTAAAGGGAAAGAAACAGAGGAGAGACATGTCTTAGGAAAATTTTCCATACAGAATGGTCTGGAGTAAAAAGTTATAAGGAAGTAGGAAGACTTCTTGGGAAGCTGATGAAGCAATACAATTTTCTTCAATACAACCAATGGCGCTAAAAGGTGATTCAAGAAGATATAATGAAGATTTAATGAAAACAAGGTTTGGATGTGGAATGATTTTCCAACGCAACATGCCCTAAATGATGTTTCAAATAAGTGACATGTCTGTCTAGAAATGTATACTTGGAAGCTACCTACATAGAGATGGCAAGCAGGAAATGAAGTGCATAAGCTAAAGAAGTCAGTGTGTCCTGACCACGAAAATGACGCTAGCTGAGGATAAGGAGTAGATAACATTTCTAGAAGTTAAATGATCAAGGATACATGTATCTTCTAGAATAGTGGTCCATAAGCTTTAGTGTGCATGAAAATCACTTGGGGGCTGCTTCATAATGCAGAATCATTAGAGGTAGGGCTGAAGATAGAAATGTGAATATTGAACAGAAGCCTCCAGGTGAGGTTACTGCAGTTGATGCTGAGGCCACAATGGGACATACCTTATAAGAGACATGCAATGTAATAAAAAAAAATCTGTCTTTAATAATACAGCTTTAGGTTGCTTTGATAACTGAAAAGCGGTCTTCTCATTTTCTTTGCATTCTGTTTCATGCTGGTATAATACATTAGAAAACAAAACCAAAAGTCAGAAACATTGAAATCTCCAAGTGGGTAAAAGTATGTAACATCAAAAAGCAGGGCATAAAAATGACTGCTGATTCATCACTGCAGATTAAGATGTGGACTATTTGTATAAGTCTTTCTAAGTATCTTGGATAAAATAAACTTGTAGAAAAAGCAAGTTTGCTTTTATTGCCATGATGTATCAGAATACCTTATGTGTTTCTAGTGTAAGTATTCAATAGACTTATGCCAAAGCCTTTGACTGTGTGGATCACAATAAACTGTGGAAAATTCTGAAAGAGATGGGAATACCAGACCCCCTGACCTGTCTCTTGAGAAACCCGCACACAGGTCAGGAAGCAGCATTTAGAACTGGACATAGAACAGACTGGTTCCAAATAGGAAAAGGAGTACATCAAGTCTATATATTGTCACCCTGCTTATTTAACTTACGTGCAGAGTACATCATGAGAAACCCTGCGCTGGAAGAAGCACAAGCTGGAATCAAGATTGCTGGGAGAAATATCAATAATCTCAGATATGCAGATGACACCACCCTTATGGCAGAAAGTGAAGAGAAACTAAAGATCCTCTTGATGAAAGTGAAAAAGGAAAGTGAAAAAGTTGGCTTAAAGCTCAACATTCAGAAAACTAAGATCATGGCATCCGGTCCCATCACTTCATGGGAATAGATGGGGAAACAGTGGAAACACTGGCTGACTTTATTTTGGGGGGGCTCCAAAATCACTGCAGATGGTGATTGCAGCCATGAAATTAAAAGACGCTTGCTCCTTGGAAGGAAAGTTATGACCAACCTAGATAGCATATTAAAAGGCAGAGACATTACTTTGTCAACAAAGGTCCGTCTAGTCAAGGCTATGGTTTTTCCAGTAGTCATGTATAGATGTGAGAGTTGGACTGTGAAGAAAGCTGAGTGCCGAAGAGTTGATGCTTTCGAACTGTGGTGTTGGAGAAGAGTATTGAGAGTCCCTTGGACTGCAAGAAGATCCAACCAGTCCATCCTAAAGGAGATCAGTCCTGGGTGTTCATTGGAAGGACTGATGCTGAAGCTGAAAGTCCAATACTCTGGCCACCTCATGGGAAGAGTTGACTCATTGGAAAAGACCCTGATGCTGGGAAGGATTGGGGGCAGGAGGAGAAGGGGATGACAGAGGATAAGATGGCTGGATGGCATCACCAACTTGATGGATGTGAGTCTGGGTAAAATCTGGGAGTTGGTGATGCTGCAAGGCCTGGAGGCCTAGCGTGCTGCGATTCATGGGGTCGCAAACAGTCAGACACGATTGAGTGACTGAACTGAACTGAACTGATGGCAGTATCACTTAAGTTAGTCCTGTTATTGGCAAGCTTTATGTACTACAGTAATTTATTCATTCTCTAACATGAAATAGAGTTAGAGAGTGTCTAAAGTTTTAATGAATATTTAAAACATAATCAGTTTCCCACTTTCAATTGAAGATTATACTTTTTATCATTCCTGTGAGATATCTATTTTTTCATGATTCCTCCCAATTATTTCTACTATAAATCTTTTGATGAATGCATTTTATCAATGCAGAAAATTAGGAATCTATGTGAATAAAGGGATCATTAAATCCTTTTCTCTAGAATGAAATGACTAATAAAATTATTAGATATGTTTAGTACAATTAATTAATCAGAAAACTTTGTGTGAAAATTTCCATTTCAATAGCATTAGTCTCATTAGGTAACTTTTATTTTATCAGGAATATACAGTGTCTGTGAAGTAACGTAAAACCTTACAACTTTAGTTCCCTCTGGTGGCAGAACCTTCAAAGTGAAACTATCAGCAACTCTGGAGAGAGCTGTGGCCTTGCCTGTGTTTATAACCTCAAGATGAGAACAAATACAAATGGCTCATTCCTAGGTATTGAGACAGATTTAGAAATAGCTTCTCACTGGCATCCTTAGGGCAAATAACTACTACTGAAGATGGAGAAGAAAGGATGCTGATTTTATATCATCAACTTTTTTCAACACGGTAAAAAAGCAAGTTTAAAAGTTACTTCACTGAAGCTTAAGAAACATGCATTAAAGAGCCTGATATGAATAATAATTTTGAAAATAATATATCACAATACATTTCTTAGGTGAAGACATAGCAAAAAAAAATCTGAGCAAAGAATAAAAGAAGACAGTGTAAGAGATAAAAGATAAAGAGGAAAGCCCTGGACCCCCAGTTCATCAGCAGTATACCTTAGGCAGAAGGAAATAATTGGGCACAGCAACCTGGGGGTATTCAGAAAAACGCTCATATATAAATGAAGGTTTTATTTTGAGTTTCTTTCAAAACCAGGGATATTTCGAGCAATTTGAGGCAATCAAAAGCCCAAATATTTAAGTGAATGACAGAAGTTTAAAAATTAGTTAAGCAATAGAACCAGGACTTAATCCCAAACTTCTGACTCTAAATTTTGATTTATTTTTTGGTATATTACACTCTACAAATTGAGAGTTTAAATCTGGGAAGAACAAAAATGAATCATAGATTACTGCATGATAAGAGATATATGTTTGAAAGAATCCCAGATGTGATCAAATGGCTGAACATGTTCCATTTTCTGTAACATGAAGCTTAAATATGCCACCGACTTTTGTAATCCCAGTGAAATACAGCCTCTGAAATATAATAATGTATGCTTTGCTTCTGAAACTTGAAGCTAAGAAATATGTAGGATTATATGTCACACAGGGTTCAGATATTTTAATAATCCAACAGGATAGGATTTTACTTTAAACTCTTTCTAAGCTACAGATCTTAAAAGTCATTTGGAAGTGTAACTATCAATGAGATACACATAAATGCATTAAATATTATAGCCATTTTTTTAACCATAAATCCTTAAATTATAACTCTCTCAAACAACAACAAAGCAGAAAACATCCTTGGAGTGACCAAGAAATGACTATGATTTGTTTATTTATTTGTATAATAGCTATTGCTATTTAGCTACCTAACAGCCTTTACCCAATTCCACTGGTTCCTCTTTATTTTTATTGTTAACAGGATCTAGATTTTGTTTACCTTGTTTGGAGGGGCTCTTATCCTTCTTGGAAGATGGGCCTCAGCACCAGTCATAACTGGCTAAATACAATCATGGTGGCCAAATTACTTTTACTGCTGACTGGGTCAGGAAGAGCATGTGCTATAAAGGCCAATAAGGCATAAAAGGAAGTCAGTTAGGAAGCTCTGAGAAAGTTTCTTTTCTCTTAAAAGAGAATGATGAAGGAATTGAGTTTTTAATGTAATGATATACATCTGGATTCATTTTTATGTATTAAAATAAATGTCCTCATCGTTTAAATTACTTTTAGTCAGCTCTTCTATTGAAGTCAAGATTGCTGATATAATTTGTTTCTGAATATTTATATCTTATATATATATATATATATATTTAGAGTCAACTCTGGGGAAGCAGTAGATTGACACAGGACAGATTAGCCTTTACCAACCTCCTCTATGGTAGGTAAGACTCCACTATATGTGTGTTAGTTGCTGGTGATGTCCGACCATTTGCAACCCCATAGACTGCAGCCCACCAGGCACCTCTGTCCATGGGATTCTCCAGGCAAGAACACTAGAGTGGGTTGCCATTTCCTTCTCCAAAAGTAACTATAGAATGAAAGAAAGTGAAGTCTCTCAATTGTGTCTGACTTTGAGACCCCATGGACTGTAGCCTACCAGGGTCCTCCATCCTTGGAATTTTCCAAGCAAGAGTACTGGAGTACTCTTCATTTCCTTCATTTTCTTCATTTCCTCCTGCAACCCCACCATATAAGTCCAACTTATTTTTATCTATCAACCTGCAACTCTTACTGAACATTTACAAATGGATGTCCATATGTAAAACAAACACAAACTATAAGGTATTGCCTCTGCTCTCAAGCAGTTTTTAATATGTATTCCAAATGGTTTGACATGGCCCTAGACACCCCACTAGATCACACACTTTTAATAATGGCTCCAAATTATTTCCTGAGATCTCCCTCCTTTTCTCTCTCTCCTTCCCTCCTCCCACCCCTCTCTCCCTGTTTTCTCCCTCCCTCCCTCTCCCTATTAAAAAACTGATATAGGAGAATGGCATTGAAACATGTTAATTATCGTATGTCTAATCAATCGCCAGCCCAGGAGTGATGCTCGGGGCTGGTGCATCGAGATTTCCCGGGGGGAGGGAGGAGGGAGGGAGGAGGGAGGGGGGTTCTGGAGGGGGGGCATATGTAAACCCATGGTGATATCATGGTATTGTATGGCAAAAACAATAATAATAAAAAAATAAATAAATAAATAAAAAACCAGTGATTGATGCAATGAGTTAAGTCATAATGAAAGTATTATTCCTATTAAAATATGTTTAATTATTTCATTTCAATAGGTTATCTTTAAGAACTTAGTTCTGATTTAAGAATATTAGTAGTTCCAATTAGTGTTCCATTGTATTTTATGGCATTTTTCCAGGTAATAATCATCTATAATATGTATATAAGTAATTTACATACAGGAAAATATGTGCTTATCCTCTGAGCATGGTCCCTGCTTTTTAATTAAAAGTACAGTAAGTGTCCTGGAAGATAAAGAATCTTATTCATGGGCAAGAGGGAACATCCTCTTAGCATCTGTATGTAGTTCTTAAATTTTCATAGAAGATTTCTGTATACATATGTATGGGCTGAATTTTTATGAGTGTATATTCATATATCATTTATATTTTTTTCAAATAATAATCTAAGATCTGATCAGGGATTTGAGTGGGAGGGAAAAGTTGAGAAAGAAGTCATTTTCTGGCAAGAATCTCTACTACTCCCATAAGAGAACTTCCACATATTGTGAGAGACATGGGCCATGAGATCTAAGTGCACACGTAAAACATGAACAAAATAATAAAAAGTGAACTGCCTTTCACTAATTTTAATAAATTGTATTTTAGACAAAATTAATTATCTGGAACAGTTTAAATGACAAAAATATTTATTTAAGTTAACTTTTATATGACAAAAAACACAAAAAGAACTAGAATAAACTCCATGCTAAATGTAAAGATAAATTCAACTTATCTTTACATAATGCAATATAAAATTTTTATTTGCAATTCCCACTTAATTATCAGATTAAAATATCAGATGAAGTAGCAAAACAGCAAAGGAAGATTGTTCTGTACACCAGTCAGAGAAATACAACTTTTAGGTCATAAAAACAAATCTCTGCATCCTTTAACTCACACCATGAAAAATAAACTATTTCCAAATGCATATTTTCATTTGTTTATATTACAGTGACTTTAATAAACTCTATCTTCCCCTGCACACATTGACATTATTATATGTTTAAGAGTCTTCTCTTTGGACCTCCTATTTTAAATTGCCTAATCTATTGGATTAGTAATAATTTGTCAAGACCAAGAAGAAAATATAATAATATAGTGCTGTTAAAGTAGGAAAAGAATACCTCTTAATAAGATGAATTCTATCCATGTAAGAAAATTATACTACATATAAAATATCTGTACACTGAAGTGATTTCAGCTGTAACTTTTTCAAGGTGACCTATTGTTTATTAAACTAATTAAGAGTCCAGTTTAAATATTAATCATTAAAACAGCAGCAGTTTTATTTTATAATAATATAATAAAAGCATCATTTGATTTTTAAAATGGCAACCAAAGACATTTTTTTCAAGTATTCTTCTCAAGTTTTCAACTCTGAATTTTGTTCAAAAGAGTGCTCATACTTATTGTGCATGTCTGCTATGGTTCTTCATATCCAAGTTTTTAAAACTTTTTATCAGCCTCTGATATGCCTGAGAAAAAGCTACTCAGTTCACATCTAATTCTTATCTCTGATTTGAAACAGTCTTCAAATACCTTGTCAGAATTTGCCAGTGTATTGCTTCAGGCAACAAGTTACTCACAGTGCTCCACAGGGCTACAGGAGGAAGCATTTTCTATCAAATTCAGCACCTTCCCTTTTTCTTTTCTTCAGACAAGTGGAGGCCTAAAACATGAATCTAGCTTAATGTGGATAGCACTATATTTTACTGATGGTAAAGAGTAGTGTACTCACAAGCTAGCTTCTATAGCCTTTTGTTTTATAATTAAGGGCAGAAATAGTATCAAAAAGAATGATCACTGATACTCTCCCAGAGAGGTTATGTTTTGAGAACATTCTTTAAACTTCTCAACTTGGGTTTGATAATCACATAAGATACATTAAGAGCCACAGAATGGGCTTAAACTAAAAAAATGTATTTATTCCATCAATCAAAAATATTTACCAAGCATCAGTTATAGATCAGGCAGAGAAAATTTAAAAAAAAATGGCTAGGAGAGGCAGAGTCTTCTGACCTAAGCAAATCTAGTGGGGAAGATAGTCACTTAAGTTAAACAACCAAGATGATCTTGTTGAAGCAATGGTGGCAGCAGCTAACTTAACTGGGATGAGGAGTAAAGAAGCCTTTAGAAGGAAATGGCATGCCTTTAATTAAGACTCCAGAAGCCAGGGTAAGAGGTGTTTTGAGGTTTTTTTCAGATGTGGTTGGTATAAGCACAGTAAATAGAAGAGCAAATGGAACCAGTACACATAAAGTGGGCTTCCAAGATGGTGTTAGTGGTAAAGAATCCCCTGGAAAATGCAGGAGATGCAACAGATGCAGGTTCAATCCCTGGGTTGGAAAGATACCCTGGAGGAGGGCATGGCAACCCAGTCTTGCCTGGGGAATCCCATGGACAGAGGAGCCTGGCAGGCTACAGTCGAAGGGGTCACAAAGAGACAGACATGACTGAGCACACACACACACACACACACACACACACACACACAAACACACACAAAGTATTATATTTAATGTATGCTAGGAGTCATATATTTATTATCTTATTTAATTCTCATAACCAACCATTATGAATTGGATGGCATCTCCTTTTAATAGAAGAGGAAATAAAGGTTCAGCGAGTCTTGATAAAGGACCCAGTTCATTCAGCTGTTAAACAAAAAAGCCAATTGTTTAAATCAGGTATATCATACCCCAAGGCTCTTGCTCTCTTCATCATGCACAATTTCTGCTATTCCAAGAAGGAAAGAGAGAAGAAAGGAATGTAGGGTAAAAAAGAAAAAAACAAAACAATGATATAAGTCAACAGAATAGAACTTGTACTCTAGCACACAACCATTTCTCATTTTCTTTAATTGAATATTTTCTTCATTTGTATGACTGGAATAGAAATATGCTTAGCTTTTTATCAGGGCTATGGCTTTTCAGTTGTGGTACATACGAGTCCAGGAAATCTTATCTCAACTGTCCCTATTTTCTCCATCAGCTTCAAAGGCTGAATCTTTAAACCAAACCAACCCTGAGTGTTACTGACTTTTATCTGGAGATTTCGCTCAGTTTAGTCACTCAGCTGTGTCCAACTCTTTGCAACCCCATGGACTGTAGCATGCCAGGCTTCCCTGTCCATCACCAATTTCTGGAGCTTACTCAAATCAATGTCCATTGAGTCGATGATGCCACCCAACCATCTCATCCTCTGTCGCCCCCTTCTTCTCCCACCTTCAATCTCTCCCAGCATCAGAATCGTTTCAAATGAGTCAGTTTTTTGCATCAGATGGCCAAAGTATTGGAGTTTCAGAAATATTCAATGAATATTAAGGACTGATTTCCTTTAGGATGGACTGGTTGGATCTCCCTGCAGTCCAAGGGCCTCTCAAGAGTCTTCTCCAACACCAGAGTCCAAAAGCATCAATTATTCAGCGCTCAGCTTTCTTTATAGTCCAACTCTCACATCCATACATGACTACTGGAAAAACCATAGCTTAGACTAGGTGGACTTTTGTTGCCAAAGTAATATTTCTGCTTTTTAATATGCTGTCTAGATTGGTCACAGCTTTTCTTCCAAGGTGAAAGCGTCTTTTAATTTCATGGTCACAGTCACCATCTGCAGTGATTTTGGAGCCCCAAAATATGAAGTCTGTCACTGGTAATCTGTAGATTACCAGGGAGAAATTGATAATGGTGTCCTTGAAACTGGCAATTCCTTCAGCCTGGCTGGCAGCAAGGAATGGTGCACCATTTTCCTGCATGTGTTCTTTCTTTTTTTTTGAGATGATCTTTTTCCTTTATTCCTCTATTAAGATATGATACACTTAATAATGACCCACCAAATACATCCAAATACCCACATCCTTATCTCTGGAACTGATGAATACGCTATTTTATTTTATTTTTTAAATTAATTAATTTACTTTAACTGGAGGCTAATTACTTTACAATATTATAGTGGTTTTTTCCATGCATTGACATGAATCAGCCATAGGTATACATGTGTCCCCCATCATGAACCTCATTCTCTCCTCCCCTTGATTGCATCCCTCAGGGTTGTCCAAGTGCACTGGCTTTGAGTGCCCTGTTTCATGCATCAAACTTGGACTGGTATCTAGTTTACATATGGTAATGTACATGTCTCAATGCTATTCTCACAAATCACAAATTCCAGTTCCTATAAGGAAAAGGATATTTTGGGGGGTGTTAGTTGTAAAGGTTCTTATGGGTCTTCATAGAAGTGTAGAAGAATTTCCACTTCTTCAGCATTAGTGATTGGGGCATAGACTTGGATTACTGTGATATTAAATGGTTTGCCTTGGAAATGAACAGAGATCATTCTTCTTTTCCTGTAGTTGACATGTAGTCTTACTGCACTGTGATCAGAAACGATGCTTAAAATGATTTCAATTTTTTTGAATTTACCAAGCCTAGATTTATGGCCCAGGATGTGATCTATCCTGGAAAATGTTTAGTGTACACTTGAGGAAAAGGTGAAATTCATGTTTTGGGGTGAAATGTCCTATAGATACCAATCCTAACTGGTCCACTGTATCATATAAAGTTTTGTTTCCTTGCTAATTTTCTGTTTGGTTGATCTATCCATAGCTGTGAGTGGAGTATTAAAGTCTCCCACTATTATGTGTTACTGTTAATTTCCTCTTTCATGCTTGTTTGCATTTGCCTTACATATTGCGGTGCTCCTATGTTGGGTGCATATATATTTATAATTGTTATATCTTCTTGGATTGATCCTTTGATCTTTATGTAGTGTCCTTCTTTGTCTCTTTTCATGGCCTTTATTTCAAATTTTATTTTATTTGATATGAGTATTTATTTACATTTCTGCTCTCTCTCAATCTCCATTTGGGTGAAATATCTTTTTCTAGTCCTTCACTTTCTGTCTCGATGTGTCCCTTCATTTGAGGTGGGTTTCTTGTAGACAGCATATATAGGGGTCTTGTTTTTGTATCCATCCAGCCAGTCTTTGTCTTTTGGTTGGGGCATTCAACCCATTTACATTTAAGGTAATTATTGATAGGTATGATCTTGTTGCTATTTACTTTGTTGTTTTGGGTTTGAGTTTATAAACCTTTTCTGTGTTTCCTGTCTAGAGAAGATCCTTTAGCATTTGCTGAAGAGCTGGTTTGGTGGTGGTGAATTGTCTGAGCTTTTGCTTGTCTGTAAAGCTTTTGATTTCCCCTTCATATTTGAATGAGATCCTTGCTGGGTATAGTAATCTGGGTCCCTGCATGTGTTCTTGAGATCTGTGCTCCTTAAACTGTGGTCCTTGAATCCAGTTGTATCAGCCTCACTTGGAAGTTTATTACTACTATAGAATTTCAAATTCTATCCCAGACATACTGAATCAGAATCTATACTTCTAACAAAATCCCCATATAATTTTTAAGCACTTTAAAGTTTGGAATATACTGGTTTAGAACAGTAACACTACTGTATGTTAATAGATGTCAGTTTTCTTCCATAGGGCTTCTACATTCCTTAATATATTAATAGTCATGGAGATGCATTTCCAAGAGCTACCCACTTTTTCCAAGAATAGAGAGAAGAGGAACAGAGCAAATTATAGTACTGTTAATCTGGAAAATCCCTTTAAAAAATATACTATTCCACTATATTTAACATAGCCTGGATTTGGTGGAACAAATACATTAAATTTAAAGACCACTTATTTTTTTCTGCAAAAGAAATGATCCTTTTACACATGGATTTCTGTAGAAACATTTTCATTTTCCTAGGATACATTCCTATAATTAGAATTTTTAGTAAAAGAAATGATCATTTCACCAACTGTTAGGTATCGATGAGGTTTACTGTTGGGATGAGAGACATAATTCAGATGTTCTGGAGATCCTTGGAAAATTCAGAAAATTGGGCTCCTGAGAGGAAAATGTCCAAAGATAGAAAAGAAAAGGTAAACAAATAATGACAGTTGTTTTACTACTTTGTAGTGATGGGTACACAACAGCTGTGACTCACAGAGAAAAGGATCTTGCCTTTTATTTAGCCAGGCACCAAAAATAGACATATAGCGAACTGAAAAACCAAACCGGCTTTTGGTATTGTTATTGTTAAGTTGGTGCAGCTCTGATACCATATGAGGTGCTAGACTTGGACTTCTCCCTCTGGCACAGAACTCTACCAAACAACAAAGTCATGGCTTTTGGAACCAAATGAAATTGGAATCAAATTTACAGACCCTTGGCCAAATACCACACATGTATCATTTTCATATTCCAGTATACTGTTTCTAAGCTGTGCAAGCCCATATGCTTATGCAGCCTTCTGCTCCCCTGAAGAGCTGAGAGTTGCACATCCACCTGCACATCCATTTCCAGTAGGCACTCCAGCCTTTGAGGACCTTCTCTATTCCCAGGTGGCTCAGTGGTAAAAAAATCTGCCTGCCAGTGAAGGAGACAGAAGAAACACAGTTTGGGAAGATCCCCTGGAGGAGGAAATGGCAACCGCCACCCACTCCAGTATTCTTGCCTGGAAAATCCTGCAAACAGAGAAACCGGGTGGGCAAAGAGTTGGACATGACTTAGCAACTGAGTACGCAGTCGGTCAGATTGTTTTGCACCTTCCCAGGTGGAGCAGTGGTAAAGAATCTACCTGTCAATGCAGGAGACATAGGAGATGCGAGTTCTACCCTTGGGTCAAGAAGATTCCCTGGAATAAGAATTGGCAAACAACTCCAGTATTCTTGCTTGGGAAATTCTATGGACAGTGGAGCCTGGCAGTCCATAGGGTTGCAAAGAGTCCTACACAACTGAGCACGCACACATGAGGAATCTCTATGCCCAGGTTTGGCTCTTGGCATAGAGATTATTAAGCTCCTCATTAAGCACCCACCTCCCTCTCATAACTGCTTCTGCTACTGAAATAATATCACCACTACAAACTCCATGAGAGGGCAGCAATTGTTAACATTTCTGATAGCTTAAAGAGTGTGAAATTTGCTATACTGGAAATTATGTCTCTGAAATGGGTACCTAATATTTACTAATACCTCTGGGACAAGGACATGCGGTTTATTACGTACCTCATGTTACTGAAATAGAGACATCAATTAAGTAACAGATGAGACACTCTATATAATCTTCTCTGATGGACTATTATTGATGACTTGTAATATACGAAATAACAGTTATCGCTACACTAGATCACGTGGTTTTATTAGACAGAGATATTATATTTAGTGGTAAAAGGAGGTTAAGAATATAGATGAATTTCTTGAGCTCAGTTGCCACTGGACTAGGACAGACAGACCATTTGGTTTTCAGGATAAACTCATTTGGGAGTTGATTTAATTATCCCAAAACACTATAAGCATGATGTAAAATTTCTATTTCTGCAGTATATTTTCTAGAAACCTTACAATGTTTTTCCAAGTCTTAGTTCACTCTTTTATTTCTGCCTTGCATCAAGTAATTACTCTCTTAGAATTGAGAGAAAAAAACTTAAGAAATAGAAAATTAATTTTGAAAATATAAATTGGGTTATAGCAGCTCTTCATTTAACCATTGCTTCAATACTGAGCAGAATTCCAGTTCTGCCTATTATTTTCCTAAGTGATCAATCCTTATCTCAAGAGTTTTGATTATTACTTTCAGGAAAATATTAAATAGTGCACTTCCAGCTCAACTCAATTCTACAGCTTTAAAATCTTATGTTAATGAACTCATGCATATTTGGAAATGGTTCTGTTAATTTAACAAATAAAATTTAGTGGCTTTCAAGGATGATATTATTGCCATTACTGATTACAGTGATAAGCAAGACATACATAGCTCCTGTATTCATGGAACTCTTTTCACTACATGTAAAGTTCAAAAGTAACATATCAAAAGCTAGACTAACCACCTTCCTTTTAAACCAAACTTCAATTATTTTTATTATCTTATACGGTTAATGCAATTGTGAACAATTGTTTTCATTTTAAAAAGATTTTTATCTGTTTCTTAATGACCAGATTGTTAAATATGAATTTGTAATTATTGAGTCAGGTTTTCTCTTTTTTTTGCTATAAATCAGGATATTTCCAGTGCTTATGAGAGGCACCCACCTATATGCCCACTGGTATCCAAAAGGTAACATTCCCACATGCTTACCCCAAACTTAATTTATTTTTTCTAGCTTAATTAATGATATAATTGTCTTCTTAGTTAAATATACTCCTCATTTTAAGAAACCGCTGTATTCATGTGTTAATTCCTCAAATATTTAATGACAAATATGCTTTAAACTCTTATAGAACCATTAAATTCTCAAAAATAGGTACCAAATTCTTAGAAATCTAGAGAATATCTTGTCCTTGTCTTTTGTAATTCTTTTTTTTTAAATAATAGCTCTATTGAGATATAATACGCATACCATAAATTAACAGTTATATCAAGTCAGGTGCTTATTTACATAGCACACAACCATCACCATGATTCATTTTTCAAAACATTTCCGTAATCCCAGAAAGAAACCTTGTTCCCATGAGCAGTCACTCCCCATGTTTCCCTTTCCCTAGCGCATGGCGACTGCTAGTCTCCTTTCTGATTTGATGGATTTGCCTGTTTGGGACATTTTATATAAATGCAATTATACAATATGTGGGCTTTTGTGTTTTTATTTCCACTTAGCATAATGTTTTCAAGTTCATCTATGTTGTAGCCTATATCAGCATTTCATTCTTTTTTATGGATGAATTCATATTCCACTGTCTGTACAGACCACAATTTGTTAGACTATCCATTCATCTATTCATGGTCTGTATAGACCATCCTTTCATCCACTGATGGACATTTAGGTTGTTTCCACCTTTCATCTATTATGAATAATGCTGCTGTAAATATTCATAGTAGTTTCTGTGTGGGTGTGTTTTCAATTCTTTTTCTTGGAGCGGAATCACTGGGTCATACAGTAATTCTATGTTTAACATATTGAGAAAATGACAAATTGTTTTCCAAAATAGTTCTGCTATTTTACAACCCCATTATCAATATATTAGAGTTCAAATTTCTTCATATTTTCACCAACACTTGCTATTTTCCTTTTTTGAAAATCATATGAAGTGGTATCACATTGTGATTTTGATTTGCAGCTCTATAATTACTAATGGTGTTTAAGCATCTTTTCACATGCTCATTGCTCATTCATATGTTGTCTTTGGAGAAATATCTATTCTAATCCTTTTCTTTTTTTTAGTTTGTATTTCTAGTGTTGATTTCTGAGATTTCTTTATATATTCTGGACACAAACCCCTTATCAGATACATTATCACAAATATTTTCATCCATTCTATGGGCATTGCTTCACTTTCTTGATGGTGACCTTTAAGGACATTTTTTTTTTAATTTGGTAAAGTCTGTTTATCTATGTTATCTTTTGGTACTTGTGCTTTTGCTAACATGTCTAAGAAACTACCACCAAATTCAAACTCATGAGGATTTACTATTATTTTTCTAAGAGTTTATAGTTTTAGCTTTTACATTTTAGTTATATTTTTGTACATAGTGTGAGGTAGAGGTTCAACTTAATTCTTTTACAGGTAAATACCAAGACAGAGCAGCCTGGTGAGCTACAGTCCATGGGGCTGCAAATGTCGGACAAGATTTAGTGACTAAACAACAACATAGTAGCAACAGTAGATAACATTTATCTAACATTAGACTTTGCAGCTAAATGCATGAAAAGTCATGTATTATCCAGTTAATGTTCAGTGACAACACTATGAATTAGGTACAATGATTCATTTCCATTTGATTGATGAATAATCTGTGGTATAGAAGGTTAAGTAACTTGGTCAAGGTCATTTTTCAAATGACAGAGACAATATTGAAATCTGTGCAAACTAGCTGCAAAATCTTGTACTCATGAGTTCTCTAAGGCCTCTTAGTGACTGAATAAGCATTTATTCAGAGGTCTGTTATGCTCTAGGCATGGCACTGATGTTATGTATACAAAGACCACTGCCTTTAAACAGTTTTGGTGACAGAAAATGATACAGAAAATGTATAATGAGGTCACTTAGTAGACAGCCTTGGATACTTTGTCAAGGAGTCTGTTATTCTCTTTGAACATAGTAGTTAATACCATGCTTGATCAAGTTATCATATAATTTGTTTCATATTTCAATATACTAAAAAATTCAGATTATGTTAGACTTTCTTAGTGGGTAAAATTAATAAACTTCTTTGGAGAATTAGAATATCTTTTTTGGTGGAATTTTATGTGCCAAAAATCTAACAGTATTTACAAATTTCTCAGAAAATTTTAAAATTTAAACTTTAAAAACAGGAAAAAGGTAAATGACAAGCTTAATTTTAAATCTATTAGTTAGATATCTGAGTTATTTTCATATGAACTGATGCCAAAAGCAGTGTTATATATTTTAATAGTAGAGTTTAAACATGGATACAAAAGAGGAAGACTGCAGAAAACATTACCTACTTAGGTACGAAATCAAGACAGAGTTATTTAAAGCTTAAATAATCATTGTTATCATGTGCAATAAGTCCAAAGGAAAAATCAGTAAATAATACAACTTTGAGATTTTCTTGTTCTAACTATTTACAACATTTGTAGCCATTTTGTTTGCTAAATATATAGTCACTTTTCGATTATCTCTTTAAAAACTCCTTCAGGCAAGGTAAAGCCAGTGGAAAATGATTAATGAATGCTCTATTTTTACCAGTTGTTTAATTTGTCTGACTTGACAAATGCAATAATGTCACCACTTCATTTCCCTCTGGTCTAAGAGAGGTAGAAAAGTACTATGGGAAGTGAGGCCAGTCTAGTTTTAGAGGATAGGGCCTGTATATTTTATCAGAGAACTATGAATATGTTCTTATCTTTAAAATATTTGCTCTATGTAATAAGCTGTCAATGTTTCCTCAAACACTGTTTAAATTTTTAGTTTACTAACGGCAACTAATTTTTTTTAATGTAAATATGCCCAAACTATGAGTCTCTGAGAATTTTTAAGAGAGATTCTCATCCTCAATCTCGGCAAAAGCATGAACTCTGCAGAACACTGGGAATGGTTTCACTTCAGTGTCACTTGGTGGCAGCATAACAAAATTACTATGAAAGTTCCTTACTGAAAAATTAAACTCAAACTCTATTAGAAAAACATTGGTGAAAAATTGTGTTCCGGCTGCTTTGTATTATAAAAAAATGGCGCTAGTGTTTCTATAAGTTACTGAAAAATATTTTTAAATACCACTAATAAATATCTCTATTAATATAATACTCAACAAATATATATTGTTTCTTATTTTATTTCAGGAGCAGACTTAGAGTCTGAGCTAGATAGATAAATTAAACATGGTCTGTATCATGGACTAAACTGTGTTCTCCTCAAACTTCTGTTAAAGTCCTAACCCCCAATACCTCAGAATGTGACTGTATTTGGATACGGAATTTTTAAAGAGGTTATTATGTTAAAATGAAATCCTGAAGGTGGGCCCTAATCTGATAGAACTACGGCTATTTTAAAAAGAGGACATTTGGATACAGATACATACACAGGGAGACCGTGTAAAGCCACAAGAAGACAGCTATCTAAAGCCAAGAAAAGAGACCTCAGAAGAAAACAACCCTGCTGACACCTTGATCTCAGACTTCTCATCTCCAGAATTTAAGAAAATAAATTTCTGGTGTATAAGCCAATCTGTCTGTGACACTTTATTATGGCAGCTCTGGCAAAATAATGCAGGCTCTAAATTCATGGAACTAACAACCTAATTTTAAAAAAAGAAAAAAAAACAGACAGAGAATAGTAATTATAAGGCAATGTGTTGGGTTTTGTAAAAGTTACATGACAAAAATGTTACGGGTTCCTCCCAGGGAGGTTGCATTCTTTCTGATTATGGTGGGAGAATTCATATAAGATTGGATTTGGGTCTTTAAGAATGAAAAGGAATTTCCCAGGCAGAGAGATGGAAATGGGAAGGAACAGTGGCCTTTAAGAAAAAGAAGATATTGCACCTGGAGATGGAGAGGAGGAGACTCCATGGAGTATGACAAAAACTGAGCTATTCTGAGTTGCTTATGTTAGAAGACAAGTCTGGGAAGACAAGCTGGAAGCAGATTTTGAAGAGCCCATAAACCATGTAAAGGAAGATACTGACTGCCCAAACCATACCTTTCTTGAAAGGATCTGAAATGGCTTACTCCCAATCAAAGATAGGTAACTATAGAAGTTAAAAAAGGTTGGTGAAAAGGAGAGGGAAGCCAAGATAACAAAGACAGTAAAATACAGTAATCTTAAGAACCGGCATGTTTGCCATGACAGAGCTTAATTTTAACCTTTCTAAAGTTAGACACAAAAATAAACAGTTGAAAAACTTGGAGGAAGTTCATTTTCTTAGAATATCATTTCCTTATAGTATCTTCTGCATTGAATAAAAAAGATAATGAACACATAACATTTTATATAGGAGACATTTAGTAATACAGTGAGTATCTTCAGCAGTGTTTTGCAACTAACACAGCAACAAGTTTGATTTCTCTTTCCCCATATTCCTTATATACAAGCTGAGGGCTTAATTTTATAGTGAAATTCCCTAGGAGATGCCAAGAGGGAAGAAGAGGTGGGTTAACACAGCCTTTGGCGTATCTGACTGGAGCCAAGGGCAGAGTTTGAAGTACATTAAAATTAATAAATAATACGTGCCTTCAATAACCTTCACTAAACATTGCTTCTCAGCTGAGCTTTTAATAAGATATGCTAAAGAATGGAGAATTTATAAGTGTTGGGAAACCATTACAGATTAGTAATCCAAGAACCAAGACAATCAGGGGTTTTAAAAAGAGAACTCTGGTCATCAGTAAACACTGTAATAGAGGGCTTATGATTTTTCAGAGTAGCAGTAATTGACTAAAAACATATGATAAAACATGATAAAGCACAAACATTTGATAAAAACATGGTTACCCTATGTTAGAATACCCCAACATCAAACACTGCATTGCAGTAGAAGTGTGATACATTAACTTCCTTGTTAAAATAGATATACTTTTGTTATAGTTCATATTTGACATAGGTATTAGAGAATTTACTATTAGTCATTAACCAATATCATTTTAATTATACATGAGATAGTATTTAAACATTGACGAACTTAAAGAAATATTTCCATTATTTCTTCAGATTTCATTAAACCCCAAGCTTAAAAAAGTCTTAAAGAGTACCACAGTCATGATGGGGCTTCCCTGGTGGCTCAAATGGTGAAGAATCCCCTGCAATGCAGGAAACCTGAGTTCAATCCCTGGGTCAGGAAGATCCCCTGGGGAAGGAATTGGCAACCCACTCCAATATTCTTGCCTGGAGAATTCCATCAACAGAGAAGCCTGGTAGGCTGCAGTCCATAGGATCGCAATGAGTTGGACCCAAGCGACTAACTTTCACTTTCACTTTTCAGAGTCATGATAGCCATTAATATTTATCTCCTTAACTGCTATTTTAAAACTTCAAATTCTGTAGTTAGTCCTAAATATCAAGTATTCATATTTTATATAATTTCCTTTAATTATCTTTCCTCTAGAAAACATACATTGAATAATATCAATGTTATTTTTAAACATTGTAGTACTTTTGGTAATATATATAACAGTAAAATGGTGATCTCACTTATTTATGATTTAGTTCATTAGAGGATTTATAGAAAATAATCATCTGTGCCAAGGTATTTTCATTAACTCTAAGCTCATTACAAAACATATACCTATAAAATGTACTCGTAATGGTGAATTTTGGTAAATAAGAATATATCTCTTAAATCTCAAATTATCAGTGATGCTCAGAAGAATTTAAAGGATGGCTTGTTTGAATTCATTTGTTGATTCTGCAATCAAATAATTTAGATGAATGGAAATCTATTATTGAACTCTGACAATATTTTCAATATCACTTAACCTTCCTAAAAATAGTTATCCAAGTAACTGCCAGTGACTAATAAGTCACATCATGAATTGATAGCTCAGAGACAAGATCTTATGCTATTTACAGACTAATATAATCAGGAATGACATTAAGGTCATCTTGTCTTGCCTTTCATCTAAAATCTCTCTGAAACATGTGGTATATATATATGTGTGTGTTTTATGCATATAAGCAATCAAATTGGGCATGAGCATTGTCCTTTCTGGTAGATGAGGAGGCTGGAGAGGACACATAACTTTCATTCATGCTCTCTATTGTCATCATCAGTTTCCATCCAATGTAAATCCTGATAATAATTGATAGGCAGGTATATGTCTAAAGCACTGATTGTTGCATTTGGTATATGTATGTGTGTGCAGTCTTCTAGAGAGCATAGTTGTTACCTGTGGGATTTTATTTTAAAATTACTCAAGGCTTAAAACATCTAGATTATCAAATCACACCCAAACTGGGAGCTGGAAAGGGTCAGGGAGAGTGTCAGTTTCACATTGGTAATCACAAAGTTCATGAACACTGTTACTTAAGTTATAGTCTTATTTCTCGGGCATTTTGGCAAGGGGTGAAGGAAGACTGAAATCTGCTGAACTGAAACTGCTAGGAAATATAGTTTATTATTCCTAAAAAAGCTCCAGCAATGAGTAGCACTATACTCTTTATATGTATGTCATTCTAATGTACTAAACCTGGACAATGAAGGCATATGTAGCTGAAAACATGCATGATTTAATCTGATCCCAGCTCTTCCTTTCTGGTTTTCTAAGGCTAAAATAATTCACACTGCCCAGATACTGCTACTGAGTGCTGAGTGTAAAACTAGGAAGATGTCATGGAAAAGCACCAATACTGATTTCCTCATTTCTTCAAGCCCTGTGACTACTCTGTAGAAAGAGAAAATACCAAAAAGACCAACATGAGCCCTTACACAATATCCAAAGCCTAAAGCCCACCTGACATTGAAGAGAAATTCGTTAAATAGTAACACTCCTCCTGTACACCTGAGCCAAGCAACCATAGACTATTTAATGATGTCACCCAGGAAAGGTCAAGGTCCCCATGTATCTAGGTAAGAGGAAAGTCTACTACATGATCAGACTTTAACCAGAAATTCATCCTTAACACTAAAGTGTACTTAAAAATGCCTCCCCCATCACTATGGAATAGATGATGTAGAACATTGAGAGAAAATAGAAATCAGGGAATATCAGTAGAAAAAAAATGTAGATGTGGAATATTAAATGAGAAAGAATACAATATCTTTCATTATCATTTTCTTGACTCATTGGTAGAGTTATCAGTTCTAAAAGAAAAGATGAATTTGGAGACTGATATTAGCATGTAGAATAGGTTTTTCAAAATAATCGTATTTAGGTATTTACAGAAAATAATATGTACACTGTTTTTAAGCTCAGTCACTTCAACATAATCTCTCTTTTATGTCTGTAAATACTTAAGGAACACATTCTTCTTTGGATTCTATCCAGTATTCTGACTGCATTCTCTTTAAAATGGGGTAAATAGGAAAAGGAGTATGTCAAGGCTGTATATTGTCATCCTGCCTATTTAACTTATATGCAGAGTACATTATGAGAAATGCTGGGCTGGTAGAAACACAAGCTGGAATCAAGATTGCTGGGAGAAATATAAATAACCACAGATAAGCAGATGATACCACCCTTACGGCAGAAAGTGAAGAACTAAAGAGCCTCCTAATGAAAGTGAAAGAAGAGAGAGAAAAAGTTGGCTTAAAGCTCAACATTCAGAAAACTAAGATCATGGCATCTGGTCCCATCACTTCATGGGAAATAGATAGGAAACAGTGGAAATAGTGTTGGACTTTATTTTTTTGAGCTCCAAAATCACTGCAGATGGTGATTGCAGCCATGAAATAAAGACACTTACTCCTTGGAAGGAAAGTTATGTCCTACCTAGACAGCATATTGAAAAGTAGAGACATTACTTTGCCAACAGAGGTCCATCTAGTCAAGGCTATGGTTTTTCCAGTAATCATGTATGGATGTGAGAATTGGATGGTGAAGAAAGCTGAACGCTGAAGAATTGATGCTTTTGAACTGTGGTGTTGGAGAAGACTCCTGAGAGTCCCTTGGACTGCAAGGAGATTCAACCAGTCCATTCGAAAGGAGATCAGTCCTGGGTGTTCATTGGAAGGACTGATGTTGAAGTTGAAACTCTAATCCTTTGGCCACCTGATGCGAAGAGCTGACTCATTGGAAAAGACCCTGATGCTGGGAAGGATTGGGGGCAGGAGGAGAAGGGGATGACAGAGGATGAGATGGCTGGATGGCATCACCGACTCGATGGACGTGGGTTTGGGTGGACTCTGGGAGTTGGTGATGGACAGGAGTCCAGGCGTGCTGTCATTCATGGGGGTCACAAACAGTCGGACATGACTGAGTGACTGAACTGAACTGAACTGAAAAAACAATGGCTGTAAGACCTGAAGTAAAATTTGACTAATGAAGAGTCCAGTGGAAGAACATTATTAATAATACAATCATATCTTGTTCCTCTACAACTTTTATTCATACTTATCTCTTTGCCCTGAACTATCATATTGATCTTAAAACTAATGTGACCATGTAACCATTTATAATCTTACTTTGATTTTTCAGCCATTTTTTTTATATCTTGGATTTCACCCTTAAATAAGTATTTTCAAAGGAATCTTATACCCCTTTGGCAAGGCATATTAAAAACTCTAGAGATTGATCTAACTCTTCCTATAATATCAAGTTGCTTTCTTCGTTTGGTATGAAACCACAGACATATTTCTCTTTGTGATACGTGCATAGATGGGTCCTTGACCTTACATGTGTCAACCAGAATTTGGCTCTACTGAACTTTATTGTCATGATACAGCACTCTTTTTTCCTTTTTCACGTAAATCTTGTACAATTGTCTGTTTCAGAAACTTTCAACATTAATTGTGAGTGTGAACAGTGAACCTCGGAATGCAAATTGTGTCAGGCTGTGGGCTTCCCCAGTGGCTCAGCCATAAAGAATCTGCCTGCAATGCAGGAGACATAAGTTCAATCCCTGGGTTGGTAAGATTCCATGGAAAAGGAAAAGGCAACCCATTCCAGTATTCTTGCCTAGGAAACCCCAAGGACAGAGAAGCCTAACAGACTAACAGTCCAAGGGGTCAAAAAAGATCAGGCATGACCGACTTAAAAAAGTGGAGAAATTACTACTGAGGCAACTCTAATTTTCCTCCATACCCATATGCAGCATCTGCGGGAAAATGGTTTTCATCTATAGTCATTTCATTTAAGGAAAAGTTACATGCAATTGGATTTCTTTACATTCATTATCTGCAAAACAAATAAGCATATGATATTAACCCTGGGGATAAGGAGCTTCAAAAGAAGATTTAAGATAATTTTTGAACTCATAGATTCTTAACTAGACACAACTATTTGGTTAAAATAATATGGCTTTGAAATATAAAATGACATCAAAAGAGTTTGGCCGACGTCCCCTGTTGGGAGTCACTTAAAGGATTAAACCATTGTTATATTCAAAGTTGGGGGCTTCCCTGGAGACTCAGTCAGTAAAATATCTGCCTGCAGGCAGGAGACCCAGGTTCAGTCCTTGGGTAAGTAAGATTTCCTGGAGAAGGAAATGGCAAGCCATTCCAGTACTCTTGCCTGGGAAATCCCATGGGCACAGGAGTCTGGCAGGCTACAGCCCATGGGGCTGAAGAGTCAGACACAATTTAGCAAGTAAACACTACCACCATATTCAATATCTGGATAAATACTTAATTTTCTTGAAACAATTTTTGATATCTCCATCTTAGGTTAAGGATTTGACACTGTCTTATCCTAAAATAAGAAAACAAATATGGCTATAATACTGGTTCCATCTTTCCTTTTTTATTCACCATAGAAATTGCTGAGTATAATCTCACTTTTCTGCAGAAAAATATGGCTAAACTGTTTATTTTAAAATCATGCATGGTATCTTTGGGCTGTTGGCGTGGGAACCAGGTTATAGGTCAGTGTTGAAAAGAAAACGGATCCACTTCAGGATGGCATGTGAAATAAAAGTGTATTACTATATTTACGCACAGGAAAATAATGGGTAGTATTACAAAATGATATTGAAATAATTTTAAGAAGAAATCAACTAAATATTATATTTCATATCTGTATAGTCATAGATATGTTGATCTTGCCAACACATGTAGCTAAATTTTCCCACTGCTTATACAAAATAGATTCAGCTCTTTCT
Source organism: Antilocapra americana (assembly GCA_007570785.1). Lineage (NCBI taxonomy): Eukaryota > Metazoa > Chordata > Mammalia > Artiodactyla > Antilocapridae > Antilocapra > Antilocapra americana. The sequence goes on from ML660214.1 coordinate 2,068,574, forward strand.
TTCTGAACACTAGCATGTGTTCTCAGTATAGAGACAAGTCACTCAAAACAGAAGGTGTATAGCTTCTCTTGGACTGTTTCCCAGCACAGTGGCCTCTGGCATGATCTTGGCTATAGAAGCATGAGCAAGCTCAATAGTGCAATAAACATTCTTCCCTTTCTCAACATTAGTGGCCCAAATAGCAATTTGTCCAAGAAATTGCCTGCTGGTGCTGTAATTTCAAATCCCACTTCAACTAGCAGAAAGGTGTTCTTGTACACAAACAAATAAAAGAGCAGGAATGTATCTATTGAGACAGCTGAACAGTAAACCACTAATTGCTTAAAGTAATTTGGAAACATATTTTAGAAATCATAATACAAAGGAAAACATGACTTAAATAAATTATTAAGTACATAAGAACAATTTCAGTTTTTCCACCTTACCCCATTTTTGTTGGGCAGTAGTAAGTATATGCAGCATTATTCTCAGAGGCTGGGCAAGCCAACTATAAAGTAATAACGATTTCTTTAAAAAATAAGGGTTACATTAAAATCAGAAAATAGTAGTAACAACGCTGTAAGAATAAAATTTGCTACAATTATCTAGAATATTTATCCACAATAATAAAAAATTCAGAATTAATAAAAAATTTAGCACATCTTTCCTTTACACTGATTAAAAATAAAATATTCACTGACAAGGGAAAACAAAGCCTTAATTAAAATTACTTCATTCTCATCTACCCTCCTTGCTCCCTCCTCTACATTCTTTCACTCAAGTATATTCAAGGTCATGACCTCAAATATATACATAACATTATTTGTCATACAATTTTCTTAGGATAACCACCCCCATTTTGTACATATTTTCCATGATTTGTCTGTTTGATTAAATTCTGATACATATTTCCTTTTACCTAAAAACCTCAATGTGTGATTTAAACTGATTATTCAAATATTATAACATGTATGATAGAAAAATAATAAAAGGTAATATATGTGGACAAATCCTTAAAAATATATGCTTGAAAGGAGAATTGATTTAGTTTTTTTCTCTCATTCTTCCTTGCTCACTCCCTCCCTTTCTTCCTTACTTTTTTTCTTTTGGCTGCATTTTCTTTAAATTTGCCACAGTTATGTTTAAAAATATATGCACTGTACTTAGAGTTTGTGTAATTTAAAATATGTGGAGTGATTTGATTCACTTTTTTGCTATTAAACATTTGTTAAGAACTCAGCATATGAAGTAGCATGAGACAGCCATTTTTATTAGAAAACTTCAGTGTTCTCGTTTCAACAAAGACAGTGTATAATCAGTAGATGACATGATTTACTTGTAATATAAAGTTTATCAGGTACTTCATTATTTATGATGTTTATTTAGGATCTGGAAAAAAGTTCTTCAGGTATACTTGTTTTCATAACATGTGGGAACAGTGTTTCTTCAGTTCCTGAATATAATCAGGAAAGAATACAATTAGAAACATATCTCCACCAGTGGTAGATTTTCAACTATCTTCAATGTGTTTAATTGGCTTCCCTGGTGGCTCAGAGGTTAAAGCATCTGCCCCCAATGTGGGAGACCCAGGTTCGATCCCTGGGTTGGGAAGACCCCCTGGAGAAGGAAATGGCAACCCCCTCCAGTATTCTTGCCTGGAGAACCCCATGGACAGAGGAGCCTGGTAGGCTACAGTGCAAGGGGTTGCAAAGAGTCAGACACAGCTGAGTGACTTCACTTTCACTTTCTTTCAATGTGTTTAAAATTCTCTACCAAATACAGATGAAAGCCTTCTTCTAAAGACACAGCAATTCACAGAGGGAAGAAAGAGGGTAAAGCATTTATCATTGAAGCAAACAAAAGAGGGGAAAGGGTAGTGCTGTTCAAAATTTACTGTGTATCACAAATACCATGAAACCTTTCATCCAAACTCCTGGCTCCACTTATCAGGGATATTTTATTAGGTCTTGAGTGGAAGCCAGGTATCCTCATGTTAATAAATTTTCCAGGAAATTCTAGTGCATTTTATTTTTGGATCATACTTGAGTCTAAAAAGGGTAATTAACTAAATATGGGTAAGGAAGGATTAAAGAAAGAGTTGGTCAAACAGAGGACAGAGAGGAAGAGGGTCATTAGCAAGTAATGCTGATGATCATGCTTCCTATTTCCTTGGGAAAAGAGAGGCAACCAAAAAATAATTTCTTAAAGGTTCCACAAAGCATTTATCAATTCAGTTTCATCTGTGACCCTGTATCAAATAAAATGTATTACTATGAGCAAAATGTACTCTAAAAAAGGCCAATCATTTCACTTCATCAGTAGATCCCACCCTCTCTCACCCTAGTAAAGACTCCAGAAATTCTTACCTTTCTGCTACCATCCACATTAATCTCTTTGTTTTCAGATCATTATCAAGAGCATGAAGTATTCTTCTATTTATCTTATCTTATTTAAAAAAAAAAAAGACCCACAACTCTCTATTACACTTCACCTCTCAGCTTCTTTTCTGAATTTATTCCTCTCATTAAAATGACATCGCTGCATTGTTTACAATAGCCAGGACATGGAAGCAACCTAGATGCCCATCAACTGACGAATGGATAAGAAAGCTGTGGTACATATACACAATGGAATATTACTCAGCATTAAAAAAAAAAAATTCATTTGAATCAGTTTTACTCAGATGGACGGAACTGGAGCCCATTATCCAGAGTGAAGTAAGCCAGAAGCAAAAACAACAATACAGTATATTAACACATATATATGGAATTTAGAAAGACGGTAACGAGAAACCAGCATGCGAGACAGCAAAAGGAACACAGATGTATAGAACAGACTCGTGGACTCTGTGGATGAGGGTAAGGGTGGGATGATATGGGAGAATGGCATTGAAACATGTTAATTATCATATGTCTAATCAATCGCCAGCCCAGGATTGATCCTCGGGGCTGGTGCATCAAGATTTCCCGGGGGGGAGGGAGGAGGGAGGGAAGAGGGAGGGAGGTTCTGGAGGGGGAGCATATGTAAACCCATGTTGATATCATGTCATTGTATGGCAAAAACTAATAAAAATAAATATATAAATAAAACTATCACTCCTCTCCCAAACTTCTCTGATTACTATTTCTGATTTTCCTATTTTTATATTTTCTTGACCTCTCTCCAATCAAAATTGCTCCATTTCCATCACAATTGACCTGTATGTTGCTAAATTAAAGATCAATTCCTAATTCTCATCTCACATGGCCCAGTACCAACATTTGACCAAGGTGATGTTTATACATTTTAATACACTGAATGCTTGACTCCCAGTACATCAGAATAGTTATTCTTTCTCAGTCTGCTTTGTTTCTAATCTTTCTATCCCTTCTTTTCCCCTCCCACATCCATATGTCCTTATCTGGCTCAATGGAGATTTCATCCAATCCCATAACTTTACATGCCATCAATATACTGAAGACTCCCAATATATATGTCTCTAGATGGACCATATCCCAGTAACTCCAGACACATATTTCCTAAAGTTCTTGAATATTTAATAGACATCTCAAATTAAATATTTTCATTAAAAAATTCTGATCATTTTCACTCCTCTCTCCCAATCTATTATTCCACCACCTTTCCCACTTCAGTAAATGACAACTTTATATTTCAAATTGCTTGGACCAAAATCTTGAAGTCTCTCTCTTTTTTTTACATCCCATATCTGACCAACTGTGTGTACTGCTAACATGCCAGTCCTAGCCTTTTATATCTTCCTCTCAAAAGGCAGCCATAGTGGTTCTATTTAACAGAAGGTAAGATCATGTGACACTTTTGTTCAAAACTCCAAAATCCCCATTTCATAAAGAGTAAAAGCCAAACCTTTATATGACCTTCAATAGAAAATTTAATCAAGTAAGTTCCAGCCAAGTTAAGTCAAGTCAAGGCATATAAATCAATCCAAGTTGAGACACTTCTAGTCATATCAAGTCAAATCAGGTTATTTCAAGTCCTAGATGATCTTCCCACTCACCATTTACTTATTGACCTCATAACTTCTAACTAATCCCTTCAATGGGCACCAGTCACATTGGCCTTCACACTATTTCAATGTTTCCAAATCATAATCTTTACTCATACTGTTATCTGAAATGTTTCCCCCAGAAATTCCTATGACTTGTTCACTTACTTGCTTTCTATTATATTTAATGTCACCTTTCAGTCAGCCTTGCTTTTTCACTCTATCTAATACTGCAATTTCCACCCAAACCCTTTCTAGCCTGCTCTGATTTTTTCTTCTTTTTGCTTTGAACTAGTAACATATGCTTTACTAATTTATTTTATTGTCTCAAAACACAGCTCCCTGAAGGCAGGGCTTTTTGTTATATTTATTCACTACTATGTTCTTGAGCACTGTGGAGAGAGTTATTTTGGACCATTCCATAGAGGCAACTCAAGGCTGAGAAAAAAAATTATGGACAGTGTATGCTAACTAGACTATTCTGACTTTTGGCAAATTTCTTTTGACCCTCTCTTTGTCTTTCGTTTTGTCTTTTATCAGCATCACTATAAAATTTTTTTCCTCTATTTATAATTTTCTAGTAGATGTGATTTTTACACAATCACACTACAATTCCCCATCTTCATAGATCACAGCCTCATCATGTGGAGAGACTTGTGTAACTCAACAAAGCTATGAGCCATGCCTTACAAGTGACCCTACAGGGTCACTCAAGACGGATGAGTCATAGTGAGGAATTTCGACAAATCCTGGTCCACTAGAAGAGGGAAATGGCAACCTACTCCAGTATTATTGCTGTAACAACTCCATGAACAGATAATTAGGTAAAAAGATATGACGCCTGTAGATGAGCCCCCCAGGTTGGAAGATGTCGAACATGCTACTGGGGAAGTGGTTGGGCCAAAGTGGAAACAATGCTCAGTTGTGTCTGTGTCTGGTGGTGAAAGTAAAGTGCAATGCTGTAAAGAACAATATTGCATAGAAACATAGAATGTTAGGTCTATGAAACAAGGTAAATTGGAAATGGTCAAGCAGGAGATGGCAAGACTGGACACTGACATTCTAGGAATCACTGAACTAAAATGGACAGGAATAGGTGAATTTAATTCAGATAACCATTATATCTACTACTGTGAGCAAGAATCTCTTCAGAAGAAATGGGGTAGCCCTCATAGTCAACAAGAGAGTCTGAAATGCAATACTTAGGTGCAATCTCAAAAATGACATAATGAACTCGGTTCACTTCCAAGGCAAACCATTCAACATCACAATAATCCAAGTATATACCCCAACCACTGATGTCGAAAAAGCTGAAGCTGACTGGTCCTATGAAGACCTACATGACCTTTTAGAACTAACACCCAAAAAAGATGTCCTTTTCATCATAGGGGATTGGAATGCAAAAATAGGAAGTCAAAAGATACCTGGAGTAACAGGTAAGTTTGACCTTGGGAGTACAAAATGAAGCAGGGCAAAGGCTAAAGGAGTTTTATCAAAAGAACATGCTTGTCATAACAAATACCTTTTTCCAGCAACCCAGATGAATCTATACATGGGCATCAATAGATGGTCAATACTGAAATCAGACTGATTATGTTCTTTCAACTGAAGATGGATAAGCTCTATACAGTCAGCAAAAACAAGGCCTGGAGCTGACTATGGCTCAGGTCATGAACTCCTTACTGCAAAATTTAGGCTTAAATTGAAGACTGTAGGGAAAACCATTCATTCAGGTACGACCTAAACCAAATCCATTATGATTATACCATGAAGGTGATGAATAGATTCAAGGGTTCTAGTAGACAAAGTGCCTGAAGAACTAGGGCCAGAGATCTGTAATACTATATGGAAAACAGTGATCAAAACCATTCCAAAGAAAAAGAAATGTAAGGAGGCAAAGTGATTGTCTGAGGAGGTTGAGTAGTTGAGGAAAGTACCTAAGAGCAGGTAAGGAAAGAAGAGAAGTGAAAGACAAGGGAGAAAAGGAAAGATACACAACTGAATGCAGAGTGCCAGAGAACAGCAAGGAGAGATAAGAAGACCTTCTTAAAAAAATGCAAAAATTAGAAAAAAGCAATAGAATGGGAAAGACTAGACATCTCTTCCAGAAAATTGGATCTATTAAGGGAGCATTTCATGCAAGGATCAGCACAATAAAGGACAGAAATGGTAAGGAACTAACAGAAGCAGAAGAAATTTAGAAAAGGTGGCAAGAATACACAGAAGAACTATACAAAAAAGGTCTTATTGACCTGGATAACCACAATGCTGTGGTCAGTAACCTAGAGCCAGATATCCTAGAGTGTAAAATTCAGTGGACCTCAGGAAACATTATTACAAACAAAGCTAGATGTGATGGAATTCCAGCTGAGCTGTTCAAAATCCTAAGAGACGATGATATTCAAGTGCTGCATTCATTATGCCAGCAAATTTGGAAAACTAAGCAGTGGCCACAGGGCTGAAAAAGGTCCAATTTCATTCCAATTCCAAGAAGCGCAATGCCAGAGGGGGAACTAAGATGGCGGAGGAATAGGACGGGGAAACCACTCTCTCCCCAATAAATACACCAAAAGAACTTTTAAAGACCACGCAAACTCCATAAAACAGGATCTAAATGCTGGCAGAGGACATCGGGCATCTGAAGGGACGGCCCATTGCCGACGAGAGAAGGTAGGACAAAAGAAAAAAGAGAGAGAGAAAAGTAAAGGGAGAGACAGAGTTGGGGGCAGGGATCCGTCCCGGAAGGGGAGTCTGGAATAAAGAGGAAAAAAAAAAAAAGAGGAGAAACGTTTCCGAATACCAGGGAGCATTCTCTCGGGCGGATTTGCGGTGAATCTTGGAGAGCAAGATAGCTGGGAGTAAAAGCAGATTAATAATTAAGCCCTGCAAGCTACATTTCTGGCTGGAAGGCACAGGGAAGCAGCGGTGGCGGACGCCCCACCCCCCACTAGCCAAAGCGGACTGCTCAGGGAGGGGCGGGCCGCGCGCTCAGGGAACGGAGCAGCCTGAGCGACCCAACCCAGGGGGCTAACTGGAGATAGACTGAGAAGTAGCCTTCCCCAGGAAGAGCCCCCCTGCCAGGCCCACGCAGAACAAGGAGAGGTGTGGAGTCGGCAGAGAGGCGGCTGGCCGGGTGGCACAGAACAAAGGGCATGCGGAGTCGGCAGGGAGGCGGCCGGCCGAGGAGATCTGGGCGCCTGTGGGCTGCGGACCGGCCCAGCCCCCGCCCGAGTGCAGCGGGCATAACCCAGCCTCAGCGAGACCAAAGGGTGAGGCGGAGTCGGCAGGGAGGCGGCCGGCTGGGCGGAGCTGGGCGCCTTCGGGCTGCGGACAGACCCAAACCCTGCCCGAGACCAGCGGGCATAGCCCAGCCCCGGCGAGGCTTCCTCGTCCAAATTGCGCACAGAGCTAGGTGCTAACCAAGACTACTGGGGATTCTGGACGGATCGGAGCTCTGCACACCTAAGAAGACGTGCTTAGCTGCACGTCGGGAAAGCCGAGCAGTTGGGCCGGGGGAGGGGAGAAGCCGCGCTCCCCAACTGCGCCGGGCGGACGTCAGAGAGCTGAGCAGAAGGGGCGGGGGAAGCGCACTCAGCAGGAGCAGGGCAAACTCCAGAGCGCTGAATAGACACATAAAAGAACAGCAAACAGAAGACACTTAAGCTAGCAGAGGCAACAGGTTTGGAGTCTATAGAGCATGAGAAGTACAAGCCGGACCCAAGGAATTGTCTGAAAAATAAACTGACCCCTCCCAGTACGCATCAGCACCAGAGAAAGCCTTAGTTATAACTGTACTAGGAACATCTTTTAAATTTTTAAAACTTTTTTATACCCTTTTTTTTTTTTTTTAGAATTTTTAAGTCCCCTATAACCTTGTTATTTTCTTTTTTTTTGCCTTTCTTTTCCTTTATTTTTATTTCCCCTTTTTTTAATCTCCTCTTTCTCCCTTATTGCATTCTCCATCCTATCTCCTTTCTTACCTTTTATATCTCCACTTTATTCCCCTTTTTTTTAAAAAATTTTTTTTTTTTTTTACTGTTTTTTTTTGTTGGTGGTGGTGGTGGTGGTGTTGTATTTTCTTCTTTATCATTCTTTCTTTCTTTTTTTCATAATAGTACTTTTGAGAATCCAGTCTTTACTCTAGATTTTTAATCTTTGCTTATTAGTATTTGGTATCAACTTTGTACCTTTAAGGATCCAAGCTCCAGTACCCATTGCTACCTGGGAGTGAGATCATTGCCTTGACTGCTCTCTCCCCATTCTTATTTCTCCTCTTTTTTTTTTGTTTTTGTTTTTGTTTTTGTTTTTCTTTCTCTTCCTTATCTTTCTTTCTATCTTTTTCTTTGTAATAGTATTTTGAGAATCCCGTCTTTACTCTAGATTTTTAATCTTTGCCTATTAGTATTGGGTATCAACTTTGTACCTTTAAGGACCCAAGCTCCAATACTCATCGTTACCTTGGAGCGAGATCAGTGGCTTGACTGCTCTCTCCCCATTCTTGTATCTCCTTTTTTCTTTTTTTTTCTTTTTCTTTTCTCTTTTCTTCTCCTACCAAGACACCTTCAACGTCCTCTCCCTCTGTATATTCTCTACCCAACTCTGGGACTCTGCTTGAGAGTTACCAGCTGTGAAGAACGCTGAAATAACTGACCACTGGCTGAATCTGTCTCTATCCATCTGACTCTCTCCTTTCTCTCTCTGGTCAATTCTGTCTCCTTCCACACTCTTCACATTTCGATATAACTCTGTGAACATCTCCAAGGGATCCAGGCTGTGGAGGGCACACAGAGGAGCAATCACTGGCCACTTCACTCCCTCACCATCGGATTCCTCTCTTCTCCTTCTCGTCCATGCCATGTAACTTTGTGTACCTGACAGGGTGTCCCTCACTGTGAAGAAACTTCTCATCACTAAACTAGAGGTTCTGCCACCATCAGTGCAGAGATAAAAGAGCCCCGAGGCTACTGGAAGACAGGAGACTAAACCCAGACCCTGAGAATTCCAGAAAACTCCTGGATCCAAGGGTTAATTAATCGAAAGGAACTCATCAACCTCCTCCATACCAAAACTGAAATTAATCAACCCCCAAGGGCCAACAAGCTCCAGAGTAAGATATACCAAGCAAATTCAACAGCAACGTAGGAACACTGCCAGGAGCTTCAATACACAGGTTGCCCAAGGTCAAACCAAGTCCACCGACACCTCAAATCTCTTTACTGGACACTCCATTGTTAGTTACAGTGAGGAAACCCAGATCCACCCACCAAAACACCACACAAGCTTTCCCACTCAGGAAACTTCTACAAACCACACATCTAACCCCTCCCATAGTGAGGAACCCCCACAATAAAGGGGCAACACAGCAAGATAAACAAGATGAAAAAGCAGAGAAATACCCAGCAAGTAAAAGAACAGGATAAATACCCCCTAGACCAAACAAAAGACGAAGAGATAGGATGTCTACCTGACAAAGAATTCCGAATAAAGATAGTGAATATGATCCAAAACCTGGAAAATAAGTTAGAGCTGCAATTCAATAACCTGCAGGCAAGGATTGAGAAGATGCAGGTAAGCTTTAACAAGGACTTAGAAGAAATGAAAAAGAGTCAAAATACAATAAATAATGCAATAAATGAGATCAAAAACACCCTGGAGGGAACCAACAGTAGAATAACAGAGATAGAAGACAGGATAAGTGAGGTAGAAGACAGAATGGCAGAAATAAATGAAACAGAAAGGAAAAATGAAAAAAGAATTAAAAGAAATGAGGACAATCTTAGAGGCCTCTGGGAAATATTAAACGCACCAATATTCGAATCATAGGAGTCCCAGAAGAAGAAGAAAAAAAGAAAGACCATCAGAAAATCCTTGAAGAGATAATTGTTGAAAATTTCCCTAAATTGGGGAAGCAAATAGCCACTCAGGTCCAAGAAACACAGAGAGTCCCAAATAGAATGAACCCCAAACGGAACACCCCAAGACACATATTAATCAAATTAACAAATATCAAATACAAAGACCAAATATTAAAAGCAGCAAGGGAGAAGCAAAAAATAACTCACAAGGGGAATCCCATAAGGATAACAGCTGATCTCTCAACAGAAACGCTTCAGGCCAGAAGGGAATGGCAGAGCATTCTTAAAGTGATGGAAGAAAACAATCTACAACCCCGATTACTGTACCCAGCAAGGATCTCATTCAAATTTGAAGGAGAATTCAAAATTTTCTCAGACAAGCAGAAACTGAGAGAATTCAGTAACACCAAACCAGCCCTACAACGAATGCTAAAGGAACTTGCCTAGATAGGAAACAAGGATGGGATAGATAATCTGGAACCCAAAACAATAAAATAAATGGCAGCGGGACCATACTTATCAATAATTACCTTAAATATAAACGGGCTGAATGCCCCAACCAAAAGACAAAGATTGGCCGACTGGATACAGAAACAAGATCCCTATATATGTTGTCTACAAGAGACCCACCTCACACCTAGGGACACATATAGACTGAAAGTTAAAGGCTGGAAAAAGATATTCCATGCGAATAAAGACCAAAAGAAAGCAGGAGTGGCAATACTCATATCAGATAAAGTAGACTTTAAAATAAAGGCAGTGAAAAGAGATAAAGATGGACATTACATAATGATCAAAGGATCAATCGAGGAAGAAGAAATAACAATTATAAACATTTATGCACCTAACATAGGAGCTCCACAATATGTAAGGCCAATGCTAACAAGTATGAAAGGGGAAATCAACAACAACACAATAATAGTGGGAGACTTTAATACACCACTCATCCCAATGGATAGATCAACTAGACAGAAAAGTAACAAGGAAATTCAAACTTTAAATGATACAATAGATCAACTAGACCTAATTGATATCTATAGGTCATTCCACCCCAAAACAAGGAATTTCACCTTTTTCTCAAGTGCACACGGGACCTTCTCCAGGATAGATCACATCCTGGGCCATAAATCTAACCTTGATAAATTCAAAAATATTGAAATCATCCCAAGCATCTTTTCTGACCACAATGCAGTGAGATTAGATATCAATTATAGGAGAAAACCTTTCAAAACTTCCAACATATGGAGGCTCAACAACACACTGCTGAATAACCAACAAATCACAGAAGAAATCAAAACTGAAATTCAGTTATGCATGGAAACGAATGAAAATGAAAACACAACAGCCCAAAACCTATGGGACACTGTGAAAGCAATGCTAAGGGGAAAGTTCATAGCAATACAAGCTCACCTCAGGAAACAAGAAAAAAATCAAATAAATGACCTGACTTTACACCTAAAGCAACTAGAAAAGGAAGAGATGCAGAAGCCCAGGTCTAGTAGAAGGAAAGAAATCTTAAAGATCAGGGCAGAAATAAATGCAAAGGAAACAAAAGTGACCATAGCAAAAATCAACCAAGCCAAAAGCTGGTTCTTTGAGAAGATAAATAAAATTGACAAACCATTAGCCAGACTCATCAAGAAACAAAGGGAGAAGAACCAAATCAACAGAATTAGAAATGAAAACGGAGAGATCACAACAGAAAACACAGAAATACAAAGGATCATAAGAGACTATTATCAGCAACTATATGCAAATAAACTGGACAACCTGGGTGAAATGGACAAATTCCTAGAAAAGTACAACTTTCCAAGACTAAACCAGGAAGAGATAGATAATATTAATAGACCCATCACAAGCATGGAAATTGAAACCGTAATCAGAAATCTTCCAAAAAACAAAAGCCCAGGACCAGATGGCTTCACAGCTGAATTCTACCAAAAATTTAGAGAAGAGCTAACACCTATTCTACTCAAACTCTTCCAGAAAATTGCAGACGAAGGTAAACTTCCAAACTCATTCTATGAGGCCACCCTAATTCCAAAACCCGACAAAGATGCCACAAAAAAAGAAAACTACAGGCCAATATCACTGATGAACTTAGATGCAAAAATCCTCAACAAAATTCTAGCAAATAGAATCCAACAACACATCAAAAAGATCATACATCATGATCAAGTAGGCTTTATCCCAGGGATGCAAGGTTTCTTCAATATTCGTAAATCAATCAATGTAATACACCACATTAACAAATTGAAAAATAAAAATCACATGATAATCTCAATAGATGCAGAGAAAGCCTTTGACAAAATTCAACATCCATTTATGATAAAAACCCTCCAAAAAGTAGGAATAGAAGGAACATACCTCAACATAATAAAAGCTATATATGACAAACCCACAGCAAACATTATCCTCAATGGTGAAAA